>JABEVS010000030.1:0-156403 GCA_018290735.1 Coelastrella sp. MACC-549
GATGCCGCATTTATCATGCTGTCACAGTGTCCCCTCAGTCGCACACATCATGTGTTTGTCACCACATTATACCACCTCGCGGTAGCAGTAGCAGTAGCAGTAGCAGTAGAAGTAGCAGTAGCAGTAGCAGTAGCAGTAGCAGTAGCAGTAGCAGTAGCTGCCCTGGGCCAGGGTGTGCAGGTGTGCATACATATGTGACTGATGGTAGGCAGGCAGGCAGGCAGGCCCTGAGGGAGACTGAGGGGCAGCATCTGCATAAGGAAGGAGTCAGCAGCAACAAGTATGGATACCGATTCCCGTTTGTTGCGTGTCATCCTTGCGCAGGGGCCATGCTAATCTTCTCTGCGGAGTGACAGCATGCTCACTAGAGAGCAGGCAAGTGCTCTCGATGCCGCATTTATCATGCTGTCACAGTGTCCCCTCAGTCGCACACATCATGTGTTTGTCACCACATTATACCACCTCGCAGTAGCAGTAGCAGTAGCAGTAGCAGTAGCAGTAGCAGTAGCAGTAGAAGTAGCAGTAGCAGTAGCAGTAGCAGTAGCAGCCCTGGGCCAGGGTGTGCTGGTGTGCATACATATGTGACTGATGGTAGGCAGGCAGGCAGGCAGGCCCTGAGGGAGACTGAGGGGCAGCATCTGCATAAGGAAGGAGTCAGCAGCAACAAGTATGGATACCGATTCCCGTTTGTTGCGTGTCATCCTTGCGCAGGGGGCCATGCTGTCTGCGGAGTGACAGAGTGATCTAAGTAGCTGCTATCACAGGTGCAATCATGTGGCAGTACCACAGCATCAGTGCAACTAGCTAGCTTAGCCAAACCGATAGCAAGCATGTCTCCATACGGCTGATGACTGACGCTCTCAACCTGGATATAATATGTTGAGGCAGACATGCCCTCCAGGTTGAAGTGCAAAATGATGTCGCAGTATGTATTGGGCTGCACAACAGCACCCCACCTGCACGCACGCGTCCGTGCAGCATCGGACTCATCACATCCCCGTGCTGGTGATGACTGACGCTAATCATTACAGCTACTAGAATATTAACTAAGAAGTTCTGTATATATATAACACGGGGAGCGGGCGTTTATGTGCTGTTGACCCTCTTCTGCGCTGTGTGAACCAGTGTCGCTTCTTGACTGACTCGAGAGCAGATGTATGACTGACCCATCGTGCATGAACCAGTTCATGTGTCAGACCTGACCCATCCGAGCCGTGCAGACATGTTACTGTGTAGAGATTAGCACTGCGGCCAGACTATGGGTGTGACACTGTGGCTCTTCTAGATTTGAGTATGAGTAGACATGTCCACACTGCTGTCATGTCTTGCTGCCTGAGCCTGCTGTCACGCCTCAGTAGAGTCACGACTGGCAGCAGCAGCAGCAGCAGCAGTTGAGGGCGGGAGGAGTTGTGACTACACTACTGCCTGAGCCTGTCACGCCACGAGTAGTCTGTCGCGACTGGCAGAACGAGAGTTGTGTGGAGGAGGACATAACAGTATGGATACCGATTCCCGTTTGTTGCGTGTCATCCTTGCGCAGGGGCCATGCTAATCTTCTCTGTATCGTTCCAATTTTAACAGATGTCCCGAAGGACAATAATTGCATGCAGAAAGATAACTTATATACCGCACCGTATGATTGGTTGCCTTTGAAAGCGGCAGTAACGCCACGTCAGCCCCATATACGACGGGAGATTCAAGGTTCAATGTTGTTATCATTATGTGCATGCGTACCTGCTTCAACCTGCTGTGGTCGCTATCTTGCTACGATGCTGCTGCTGCTGCTGCAGCGTTCATCTGTTCGGTGGCTCGGTACTAGTGAGTGCGTATGTTTCTGCTGGGTAGCGACATTTGCCAAATCCTTCATAAAAACCGTACTAGATGTCGTTTGCGCATGCTAGGGCTGAAAGCGCGTGCTGCAAGGGACCCCCCGCACCGCTTGGCAGTCGAGGGCCACCCGCACCGCTGGGCCAGCAGCAGTTCTGCTGATGCTCTGAGAACGCTCTGCTACTGACATTACAACTACAGACTCCCATTTGCAGCAGACGAGCCTGAAACAATAATCAATAAGTAGGCATGCAGCATGAGGGTCCATTGCCTGGTGCACGACGGTTATACGGGCAAACACTTCACAGAAAAATGAGCATTGACAGCAGCTTCATATGGAAGCAGTGTTTGGAGCTTCTGTATGCGCCGAACTGGAGCAGCCGGGACAGCAGGTGATTAGGGTCTTGGATTACAACAGGACAATCCCGTGCAGTAGCACTAGGACTGGCACTGCACCTGCGGCGTTGGGACAATTCTCTGATCAATGAGACTGAGCCATCACCAGAGAGACAATGTTACCAACCGTGCAGCCAGATGCATGCCTATGCAGCAACCAGGATGCAGCAGCAGCAGCAGCAGCAGCAGCACTGGGGCAACATCAGCAACTGCAGCGGCACCCTCAGCCAGTGGAGCCAGTGACACAGGTGCATCATGCCCCATGTTATGATAACGACAGCAGCTGCCGCACACCCAGCAGGTTGCAAACATACAAAGCCGCTGCTATGCAACTGGTAAGTACACAGTACCAATGATGTGATGTTGTACCAGATCTGATGTCCCACACTGCACGGCCCCAAAATCTGCTTCTGTGCTAATGGATTATGCTGCGATCATTGTGCCTTGCCATCAAGGCCTGCAGTGCCAGCTACGCAAGGCAGCCCGTCTATCGTAGGTTGATTGCATGCGGTCCCTGACGTGGCGTACTACTTAGTGATCAACAAATCAGTGTTTTACAACCCCAAACGGAACGAATGAACAAGGAGTATCTGCTCTTCTTCAAGAGTATGATGTGACCACAACCTGACCATGCCTTCTGTTTCCAACACTGTCACAGACGCTGCGCACTTTGCTTTGATGGGATAACATCCAATCCGTCAAGCATACATGCCGCACAATCACCTGCCATTCAGCACAGCAGGCAATGGCTGCACACCCAGCTCTGTCAACAGCCTTCTCTGCAATTTTTTCAGAGGAGGCCTCTGTTGGCCCTGCAGGACTTCTTCAGTGCCCGGCAACTGAGTTACACCCCAACCCGCAAACCCTAAGAGCAACCGCTGCTGCTGCAGCCACTCAGATAGGCCAGCCCACTCATCACTGCTGCTGCTGCTGCTGGTGAGAGTGGTTGTCCTACTACACTCGAGACTGCTGTCTGCGCCACAATGCGTATGCACTGCAGTTGCGGTTGCTGCAGTTGCAGTTGCTGCTGCTGCCTTTGGTGCTGCAGGCAGATTGAGATGATGGTGTTTCTGTTTGAACTGTCTCAAGCGGTGGTACTGCTCAAACCACTGGATGTCAACCTGCTGCAGTCCACACCAGGAGCAGAAGCAGCCAGCAGAAGGAGCAGCAGCGGCAATAGCAGCAGCAGTTGTGTAACCCAGCATACCATGGCAGATTCCACATAGCACCACAACCCACAGCAACGTAGGTGGGCTGCTGACTGCAATCAGTGCCAGGATGTACAAGGCATATTGACGGGCACTTGAGGTCCTTCAGTAAGTACAGTATCACCCATGATGCAGCTGAGGCACGCAGACAGACACGCAGACAGACATGCAGACAGACACGCAGACAGACATGCAGACAGACACGCAGACAGACATGCAGACAGACACGCAGACAGACATGCAGACAGACACGCAGACAGACATGCAGACAGACATGCAGACAGACATGCAGACAGACACGCAGACAGACACGCAGACAGACATGCAGACAGACACGCAGACAGACATGCAGACAGACATGCAGACAGACATGCAGACAGACTGCCACACTGCTGCCAAGCAAACAGCCCTGTCAGTGATCAGAAATCCTGCTGACTTGGTCTTTGCTGAACATAGTATCCTAATCCAGGTTACTAGATGAGTAACAGACTGTAGAAATGCTGCAGCTGCTTTGCTGCAGCAGGTGCTGCTTCTGCTGTCTTTCCACCAATTCTCTCACCTGCTGAGTGTCCCAGCAGAACCCCACTGCCTCCAGCTCCTGGAGATGCCAGGGTTTAAGCGGACGGGGAACAGCACAAGATGCCAGCAGAAAGCTCTGCTGCTGCTCCGGTTGGAATTCTGCTGGGTCTGCTGCAATGGTAGCCTGATGTCCATTGTTGCTGCTGCTGCTGGTGGTGGTGGCGGTGATGGTGGGAGAATCCTTTGCACTGCCAGCAGCAGACCTGACCCGCCTGAGCTGCTGCACCCAATACGCTAAGGCTGGTTTATCAAACACCCCATCAGGCACAATACAGCTTTTGTACTTTTTCTTCCATCTTTGCAGCTCAGCCAACATGCGCATGAAAGCAACATCAGTATCGTGAAGGGCAGATGCATCCTGCCCCTGCTGCTGCAAGTGCTGCTGGTTGTGGTTGTACTGCTGCAACTGCTGCTGCTGCTGCTGCTGCAACTGCTGCTGGTTGTGCTGCTGCAATAATTGTCCTACTGCTCTTCTGCCCTGCTGAGTTTTTGCTTCTACCATGATCGGCCGGCGTTTGTAGCTAGCAGGGTCTATGCCTTGCAGCACTGGGTGCAGATTATCTCTAGCAAGACCAGCCTGTCTATTCAGCTTCACACCTGCACATGATCAGCCAGCAAAAACACACTCACTTCTCAGTGCGATGCTTTGCATCATTACTCAACTGAACCTTCAGATGGAACGAGAGATAACAATCAAATGGTAACAGGATTCGGATCATCCGCTTGATGTGTTGTTGATGAGATCAGGAGACATTTGTTTGTTGGCTGGAACAAGCATGCCCAGCGTCCTGGTAAAAAACAGGATTTTCACCCACCTAGCCTCCTGAGCATCTTGACCTTGACTGCGGTGAGCTTTAATTTGCCATACAGCTCGACCTGACGATTTAGCCACACAGACAACTCATGAGCAACCGCTGGTTGCCCCTGCTGCTGCTGCTGCGCCTGGGCTCCAGGATCTTGCTGCTGCTGCTGCTGCTGCTGTTGCTGAAGGAGTTGCTGCAGTGTGATGCTGTCGCTGTCCAGCAAACAGCGCAAGCAGTGGTAGTTATGGTGCCACTTGGCATCTATCTGCAGCAGCACCAACAGCAGCAACACATGTTAGAGATGGTCATCAGATGACACTGCTATGTGCTTAAGTGTTGATGCCATCAGCACTTCAATTAATGGCAGAATTGCGGATGAATCGCATTGCAGGCTGGACAATACTTGAACATCAGTACCTGATCATGTGCAAATAAGTGGCTACCAGCAGGAATGCTGCGTTGTTCAGTACAGTTTGTTGCCACATTGCTGCTCATCATTTGTTGATTACTTCTTCCTGCAATACCCTCAGTTCATTTGGTTTCTGGCAAGCGTTAAATGGTTGATAGGGTGTATTGATAAGGGAGGCATATGGGATGTACACATTGCTGACTTACCACATTGGGCTTCCAGACAAATCCCAGTGTTTCCAGCTGCTGCTGCTGCTCGTCACCAAGTTGGCCTTTCTTCGCAGCCTGTCGCGCCCACTGCACCCAGCTGTGCAGTTGAGTGGCATCAGAAGCGGATGATGGCACATAACAGGTCCCAAAAATGTCTTTCCAGTGCGACAACTGCTGAAGTTGATGGTCAAAGTCTTGAGCAGCACACAGTGCTCTGACTCGAAGATCTGGCCGATGAAATCTGTCTACAGCTGATGTCCGTCTTAAAGCTGGCAACTGTGTCCGCTGAGTAAACTGGACCGGCCTCTGGGAGAGGTTGTCTAGTTTTGAACTATGCTGACAGCCCTGGCTGATGACTCTGGAGTGCATGCAAGCCGATAGTGACTTTACTTCTATCCTAACAATCCGATTGCTGGAGAATGCTCGCGATGCAGTCCAGCTGTTTGGTGCCAGAAAGCTCAGTTGTGACCCGGTGACAAGCAGCGTGTGCTGAGCGGTGCTGTATTGGCTGTCCAGGATCTGTGAACGTGGTATGACAATCTCAACCTCAGCGTTCAACGCGTGGCTGTAGAGGGGCATCAATCCGTCACCATCATGTCCTGCTGTGTTACTTTGTACTCATTGCGCTAAGGCACGTATGCATCGACCAACAGTAGTGCTGTGTGAGAATTTAGGCGGTGATGCAGTTTGCGCATTGCCTAATGGCCCAAGCAGCCAGGGTTTGCTGATAAGTGTTTGCAAGTTGCAAGCAGCTCTGCTTGATATCTCATTGGTACTGAAAAGGACCTAGAGCGCAGTTACCGACGGTAGAAGCTGGATGCATTGACAGCTGATGTCGTGCCGATGGCGTGGAATCAACCCTGCATGTGCACTGTGGCGATGTTGTGAAAAGATGATAAGAACAAGTTGTCAAAAAACCTTTCAACACCAAGCTGTGAGCCTCGGTTAATGACGGCTGCATTTTAGGCAGAAAGCGTACGGCTTGCACAGGACCGGAATGCTGCCGGCGAGCAGAAGGACGTTGTTCGACCAATCGCAACTGCATAGATGTTGTATTGTCACCCGTGGGCCATGCCCGAGTCAGCTGGGTGGATACAGGGGCAGCATGGTGTGCACAAAGGTGTGTGGCACGGTTCCCCGTGCTGGACCTCATATTGATGCAGCTCAATCCCCTATATGACTCATCACACAGTAGAAGTTGTATAAATTGCAAGCATGCGTGGTCAGACATTGGATTCCCGGCATGCCTCAGCTGCTGCCAGCACTCACAGCATCATCAGCATCCAGCGATCGGTAGACTGCTGCATGTAAACCCTCATGCAGCTACCAGGGAATATCGTCCATACCCTGCGTTTGATCTTCACATGCTGTAGGCTGCTGAAGTTGCTCAGCCAGTGTTGTTCACAGGCAGCAGAATCGCCCCTGAGCCATCTAAGCTGCAGCTGCCAGCAACAGTCTCAGCAGCAGTAGCAGCAGTAACATCAAGCATAGATGAGCTAGGTAGTGGCCAGCAGCAGCAGCAGCAGCAGCGGGGCCGGCAGCGGCAGAGGCTGTTTGGCCAAAATGGGAGCAGTGACCACAGCTACGGCAGCAGCAGCAACATTGGTGTCATTGAACAACTGGATCATCATCAGCAGCAGCAGCAGCACGAGCAGGATGTTCACGTTCATGGTGAGAATGATGCTGCAGCAGCAGTGTCTCAACAGATGCGTGATCGCATTGTCAGTAGTCTGTCAGCCAGTGCATCTTGTGACTTCTCAGATTCTGACACAGACGCTGGTGGCAGCAACAACTCGGATGCTGCTGACAGCAGCAGCAGCAGCAGAATTGTCAGGTTTCATGCCAGCAGTAGCAGCTGCAGCACAGCACCTCAGCAGCAGCAGCAGTGGGGCCATGCCAATGCCCCCAGGTCTCAAAGGACAGTCAGCTGGTACCGTGAGCAAGCAAACCGCCGCCTGACGTGGCACATCAAACATGCGCCAGATCTGACCACGTTAAGGCAGTTGATGCGTCAGTATGAAGGCAGCCTGAATCACATCCACGTCAATGCACTGTTCGGGCGGTTGGTTAAGCTGGTGGCAGGGGGACAGCTGCGGCCGCTGGACATGCTGTCGCTCAACAGCGTACTTCCTCAGGTGGGTGTAATCATGAATATAAGGGTTATCTCAGTAAGTATAAATATACTTACTCAATTTATTTGCATTCAGCTTTCACATGTGCTGCATTGGTTTTTGCATATACCTGCATTTGGCTGCTGTGCATGAGCTGAGGATGCAGAGGGTGCAGAAAAGTCTGCTCACACCAAACACCTTGCTGCCCGCTGCTGCTGTCACTGCTGCTTGTTTAATGCTACCTGCTGCTGCTGTGTGTGCAGGTTCTTCAACTAGTAACAGCAGCAGTGCCAGATTACAATGAGCGCTGCGTCAGCAACACGCTGCACGGCCTCGCAGTGCTGGAACTGTACCAAGAGCGAGAACTTTTTGCATCACTTATAGCAGCAGCAGAGAAGATCACACTCAGCAGATTCACTCCTCAGGGTCTAGCTAATATCACCTGGGCATTGGCCAACCTGCGGATCAACCCTGGACCCCGACTGACACATTCGTTATTAACTGCCAGTAACATGGTTATGACACAGTTGAAACCGCTGGAGCTGGCACAGCTGGGGTGGGCTTTTGGGTCTTTGAGGACTAGGGTTTCTGAGGACTGGGCTAGGTCTTGGAGAGCTGCGGTTTTGGACCAGCTTGAAGGGTTTAGTCCGCAGGGGTTGAGTATGGTCTTGTGGGGTGCTGCACGTATGTGGGAGTCGCAGCAAGTCCTGCAACCTTCGATGCAGTTTGTACCACAGCAGCAGTACAATGGCACCTCCACCACCGCCACTACCAGCAGCAGCAGCAATTTAGTACTCAACCCAGCAGCAGAGCATGCAGAATGGCTCCAAGCGGTAGAGGCATCTATCCAGGACCAGTTGCAGCAGTACTGCCCCCACTCTGTCAGCATATGCCTCTGGAGCTTGGGCCGCTTAGGGCACAGGCCTCGCCAGGACTTTATAGACAGTGCACTCACAGCAGTACGGCAGCAGCTACTCACTGCTAGCCCTAGCGACCTGGCGGTCCTGCTGTATAGCTTGGCAACACTACGGTTCCGGCCCAGTAATCGCTGGTTACGGTGTCATGGGAGTGCGGTGCAGCGCACGTATCGCCAGCTCAGCATACGGCAGGTGGCCAATTTGCTATGGGCGCATGGGCGATTAGGTGTAAAACCCCAGGGTGGTGATCTGCTGGCAAAGCTGATGGAGCAGCTGTACTATGGGATGCAGGTGCGACAGCAGTTGGCGGTACTGCAGGAAATGCTGTAATCAGTGTATGTTTGAGCACAAGCAGTGTATGCTGTGCTTCAACAGGTCGATCTGTGGTGCTTAAAAGACTTCTCCTCTTCATTTCTGATTGATTTATGACTGTCTGTTGCTGCCACTGCTGTAGGCTGCCAATGCCCGTGACCTAGCAAACAGCCTTTGGGGTTTAGCTGCCATTGGAGCTCAACCAGAGAAGCGCTGGATGAGCATATTCAGTGCTCAGGTGAGGCTGATATCCCTATACTTGTAATGCTGCGTTGTTTCCAGACAGTTTGAACCCGCAGAGACCCTGACTGGTCCAGAGTGGACTCTGCATCACAGCTCCTGCACACTGCATCCAAAAGGAGGATTTTTATTGGGTTATCTGGTAGACCTTAGCAGTGAGGTGTGCTGTCAGTACTGCTATTAGTCCATTAACTGAGTAAGCTAAGTGCAAGCAGCATACACAGCAGTGTCTGCCTGAAGCACCGTGCACTGCTGTACCGGAGCAGCTGGAACCAGAGCAAGCTATACAGAGGCAGCAAGATCTTGGTGTTGGTCTGTTGTAGGCGGAGGCCCTTATCCACAATTTCAGTCCACAAGAAGTCGCCAACCTGCTTTGGGCCTACGCAACCCTGGGGCACAAGCCCCCCCACATGCTGCTGGTAGCTCTTTGGGAGGGGGTAGGCATTGGCTCACTTGGCAGTTCAACCGGCAGTGTAGCAGGTAGTGTAACAGGTGGCATAACAACCGCCCGACTGTCTGCATTCAAGCCCCAGGAGCTGTCAATGCTTGTTTGGGCGCTGGCAAAGCTGCGTGCTGTCCCTGGTAAGGAGTGGTGGGAGCAGTTCCTGCAAGCCAGCTACCACAAGATGCAGCAGCAGTCTCCGCAGGTGAGTGCAAAGCTTTGCAGGAGTGTTCCTGCATGGGCGGGAAAGTCGGAGTAGTTTTCGGGCACCATCAGTTGCAGCAGATGACAAGTTTGGGTCAAGGTTGTAACAATTTGCCCAGCTCCTGTTGTTAACAACAGTTCACTTCAAACAAACTGCGTGCCACAAGCACACATGTGGCGTACACTTGCCAGTAGAATGGGGATTGCCTGCATGGCTGCAGTACCCTGTCAAGGGTCTATAGTATGCGTGAATAGCAGTATCAGTCTTGCTAAAGAATTGAGGCAGAGTACACTCTTCCTTGATACCTTGTGATGGGG
Source organism: Coelastrella sp. MACC-549 (assembly GCA_018290735.1). Taxonomy (NCBI): domain Eukaryota; kingdom Viridiplantae; phylum Chlorophyta; class Chlorophyceae; order Sphaeropleales; family Scenedesmaceae; genus Coelastrella; species Coelastrella sp. MACC-549. Next base: position 9,976 of record JABEVS010000030.1, read on the forward strand.
GAGCTTCCTTGCATCAGTCCAGATAGGATCAGTGTCTTGGCAGCAGCTGCAGAGGGGGACTCACCTGCAGGGTGGCAAGGGCATGGCATATTTGCAATATGCTTGCACAGCAACTGCAACCCCTTTTGCAGGCATGATGGCAGCTGCAGCAGCGCTGTGTATTGCAGGATTGTCATTCAGGCGCATACCTGCACTTTGCTTAAGCTGTCAGTTACTAAGTCGTGCTGCTTCTGCTGTTGTTGTGTCACAGGGTCTGTCCAACATCATATGGGCGTTGTCAGAACTTGAACTGCAGCCACCACCAGCATGGCTTTACAACTGGGCAGCAGCAGCACGTGCAGTGCTGACTGAGATGAGTCCTGTTGATCTGGGCCAGGTTGCAGCAGCACTGCAGAGCCCTGTACTAGAACCGCTGCAGCTGCCCAAGTTGGAGAGCTTGCTGTTGGATGTTTTGGATCATTTAGCAAGTGTAGAGCTGCAGTCTGGGGCGTACAGTAGGGCCGCGGTAGATCTGCTGATGAGAATACCTGCAAAAAATCAGGGTGTTCTGGATGGCGGCAGCAGTAGTGGCAGCAGCAACGGCAGGGTGCTGCTGCGGTATATGGTCCAGCAGCAGCAGCAGCACCAGCAGTCGGCTTCTGCAGATGCTGAAGTGAATGGCGCAGGTTTAGATAGCAGCAATATGCAGCATGCAACAGCAATTGGAGATGTACAGCAGCTGAAACAGTTGTTGGCACAGCCATCCCTGACACCTCCACCCAAGTGGCCATGCCCCCCAAACTAGGCACAGCATTTCTTGGCGATGGTGTTATAGTTGCATTGTCTGCAGTAGGGCTTCTTGGGATGCGAGTGCAGATATGACAAATGCAGTACAGGTGCCTGCCAGGTACTGCATACCCTATGCACAGAGTCTGTGCAGCAAGTGTCCTGACGTTACTCCCGTAGTAGTACATGCTGGGCGTTCAATGGTTAGATGCTGGTGCAGAGCAGCTGGTTGGCCAGCGACTGCTAGTCCCTGGGCGCTTTTATGGGCCATTGCATGAGAGCGTTTGGGTGATGAGGTTCAGCTGATTGCAAACACAGCGGTATATGGTCCAGCAGCAGCAGCAGCACCAGCAGTCGGCTTCTGCAGATGCTGAAGTGAATGGCGCAGGTTTAGATAGCAGCAATATGCAGCATGCAACAGCAATTGGAGATGTACAGCAGCTGAAACAGTTGTTGGCACAGCCATCCCTGACACCTCCACCCAAGTGGCCATGCCCCCCAAACTAGGCACAGCATTTCTTGGCGATGGTGTTATAGTTGCATTGTCTGCAGTAGGGCTTCTTGGGATGCGAGATATGACAAATGCAGTACAGGTGCCTGCCAGGTACTGCATACCCTATGCACAGAGTCTGTGCAGCAAGTGTCCTGACGTTACTCCCGTAGTAGTACATGCTGGGCGTTCAATGGTTAGATGCTGGTGCAGAGCAGCTGGTTGGCCAGCGACTGCTAGTCCCTGGGCGCTTTTATGGGCCATTGCATGAGAGCGTTTGGGTGATGAGGTTCAGCTGATTGCAAACACAGCGGTCGGTCATTTCTGGGAAAACAGGCACTCCCTGTGTGAGTCTCTTGGGTACCTGCGCTGGCAATGCCCTGGCAGCTGCAGGCTGCCACGCGGAGTCACTCTTACCATGCACAAGTGCTCCCTGTCTGACAGCGCGTGCCACGCTTTCATTGTTGTTGCCCTCCCAGTCAGCAACTCCGAAACAGAAACCCCTGCAAACGACACACGACAGGTCCGCCATACCCACAGCTGAAGCTTCAAAGACCCAAAGTTATCACGAAAGATCGTGAGATGGCATTCATCTTGTGTTCGCCGCCCCCTGCCCATTGTAACGCTCGTGTAACATTGTCGTGTTTTCTCTTGTGGCCGCGCACGCACAGCCCTAGACTAAAGTAGCAAGGCAGATCTGCACAATTCAGACATTACTGATTGCTTACAACTCATACTAGCTGTTCACAATAGCTTTAGCAACGACTTGAAAGGCCCGCCAAATCCTTGCACGTTCTCCAGGGTCCGCGTTTGGCTCATCACGATGCTTATGTCACTGCAGCGCAGTGCGCTGAGGCCCACATCCCTGCAGCCACTGCCTCTGGCGAGGCCGTTGAGGACCACCCGATGCAGGGCTGTCATCAAGCGCCAGCAGGAGGCTGTTGCTCCAGCAGAAGAAGAATCCCCTTTTCTTGATCCCTTAGTACGCAGTTTTCTTCTTGGCGTTGGCGCTGGATGCGTTGTAGAGTCCATACATGTGTTCACCAAGTTCCTCGGCCTTATGGGACAGAACGACACAGCAGCAGATGCGCTTCAAGCGCTTCAGGAGCAGGTTGCACCTCTGTTTGTATGGGATCACGTCGCTGCCCTGGTAAGTGTGCTCGAGTTTAGCAGCTAACTCGTTTTTGGGCCATGCCCCATGGGTGCTGACGTAGGACGGTTGCGTGTGCTGCAGGGTTTCTGGGCCGTGTTATATATTATGGAAGTGATGGCCATTCTTTCAGTGCTCAACAAGTACCAGGATCAGGAAACTGCGGTGAGCACCCTGGCCTTGTTCGCGCCAACTCGCTTGGGCGGCCTTTGTACCCATTTCGGCTGTCATTTGACACATTTCCCGGTCCATATGTGCTTGTTTTCTGCTTAGGATCTCAGCAGGCGACATGCGCGCCAGTGTCTGGGTCAACTTGTCGATCCCATGTCGCAGAGACATGGGATCGACACCCAGGGGAGCTCCCATGAGTAGAGTGTGCTGTGAGCAGTTTGTCCCAACGGTCTTAATTTGCTAATGAGCATTCAGGAAGATGATTCTATGTCTTATGACCTTTTGCTTGCATGTCCATTGCAGATGCGCCATGTGCGCAGCATGATGACCATATCAAAACGCATGCTACCAATCAGCCTCGGCTTCATCAAGCGCTCCTTACACCAATTGTCTGGCAGCAGCAGTGCACAGACATCTCCAGCGGTCTCTCCTGCAGCAAGTCCCCTGCCCGCATCAGCAGTGGACAGCAGTGTCTTTACTGCAGTTGCAACAGCAGACAACACCACCGCAGCAGAAGCTGGCACACCCCTTGCCTTCGTCGATGTACAGGATGTCATTGCTGACATCGAAGCACAAACAGCAGCAGGAGGGTCAGTCCTGGGCCTCCCAGACCTTCCTGCAGTGCTTCCAAGACCCAAGGCCTTTGCAGGAGACACAGCTTTGGACAAGACGAGGGCCCGCAAAGCCCTAAAACCAGGTCAGTGGGACCCTGAGAAGCGCCTCAAGATGAGCAAGCGTGAGCAGGAGCTGCTGGAGCGCAAGAGCTACCTGCGCAACTTCTGGTATGCTGCAGGTAAGAGCATGCTACCTGAGATGCAGAGCACTGCAGTTCCCTGTTTGTGCCATTTCAAAGCAGAAATCGTCTGTGTGTGTTGTGAGCACTGCGCTTAATGCTGCCAGCAGGGAAGGATACACTTCACATTAAAGTGGTGCACAGCTGCTCATCGAGCATGATCCTTAGAGTTGGCATGCCTCGCTTGCTACTGCCTCATGGGGCACCAGGGGTTTCTTGATGGTGCAAGCTTACATACATGTCAACATCTGTGACTCAAGTAGCACACAACACCAGTTGCATTGCATCCATCTTATTGCTTCCTGCTGCTCACTTCGCTTTCCCCTTCCTCCCTGTTAACCCACAGCTCTGTCTGAGAACCTGAGTTACAACAAGCCACTGGGTGTGGACATCCTGGGCAGCAGAGTGGTGCTGTTCAGAGATGAACACGGCAGTGTCAAGTGCCTGGATGATACATGCCCTCACAGGGGTGCTCCACTCAGTGAGGGTTGGCTGGCAACAGAAGATGAAGCAGCATCCGGCAAGAGTCACACATGTGTGGTAGGTCACTGTGCCAACTTCGCTGCGTGAGCATCGTTTATGAACCGCTTGATGATGCAATGCGCAACGGTGCTGCTGCTCAACCATGTATGCTGCTGCTCAGCCCTTCCTGCACGTGAAGAGCTATGTCTTGTTGATGTCTGCTGCTCTTGTGGCTACTGCAGGCATCCTCCTGCTCAGCATCTGCTTTGTGCATGTACTGCTTCCAGGTGTGCCCATATCATGGATGGGCGTTTGATGGTGAGGGCAAGCTGCGTGATGTGCCATCTGCAGAACACGGCAAGTGGCCACAGAGGTCAATCGTGTCCTCATACCCGGTAGGTGCATGGAAAGACATCCCCATACCACAGATTGCTCTGGGGCCTCTCAGCATGCGTTGGCTTCTACTCTCTGGCTTTGAATCATAACCCTAGGCACAAGCAGTCCTGCCGCACCTAGTGTGGCACCTCAACTGCCCTATCAGCCCAGCGTGTCTACGTAAGCAGGTCTCAGAAGTTGATGCTGACTGCAAGAGTTGTGAGATCTTTGCTGTGTCTGTATGGATCCCAGGTTGTTGAGAAGGGAGGGTTCATCTGGCTGTTTTGGGGTGACAAGCGCTTGCCTGCTGACGAGCGGCCCCCCATCCCTTTCACCCCAGAGCTGGAGGACCCAAGCTGGCACCCAGTGTATGGAGAGATTGAGTTTGACTGTGGACACTGGGCAGTGTTCGAGAACGCCATTGACATGGCGCACATCCACTACCTGGTAAGCTTGGGCTGGCCATGTAGCCCTGAGCTGGGGATGCCACAGCTGCCAGTTCTGTTGGTTCACGAATGTGTTTTGTTAAGAATGGGTGGTGCATGCAGGCCATCTGGCAAGGAGACAGCTGGCAGTGTCTGCATTTGATTGTGTCAACTTGACATATGCCGCATAAGCCGCTGCACACCTTCACTGTCTCCGTAGTGACAGGAATGTGTTTGTGTTCTTCTGATTCACCTGCAGCACAATGACAGCTTTGGCAACAGTGAAAAGCCGCGCATCATGGACATGGACACCAAGCGTGACACATTCCACGTCGAGGCGACATTCAAGTGAGTCAGAACCCAATGAGTTGCTTGTTTCCGCTTTGGCAACTGTACCTCAGAATTCTCTCTCCATGGCCTGGCGATCTTCATGCAAACAATAGTATATGCTGTCCTGTTGCGAGCCATCAAAGCCTCAGCTGCCACGCAGTCTGCTATGGCTTGTATTGTGAATGTGCAATAGCATTTCAGTGATACTGTGTTATTTACTTCCTGTCCGTCTTTCATATTGCCTGCTGCAGCATCCACAACAAGCCCGTGAACAAGCTGTGGGAGTGGACTGCTGTAGAGTCTGTGCCTGTCCACGCAAAGGCTATGTTACCAAGCAGCAGCGCCATCACCATCCAGCTAGGCAGCGGTGTCAGCATGATCACATTTGTAAACACAGTGCCAATAAGCGAGAACAGGGCAGTCAACAGGTAGGCTGGGGTGTCTGGGGTCTCAATTGAATTAACTGCAGGTGCAAACGCCGATGCAGCTGGTTGTCATATAGTGCTTGGCGTGCGCTCACGTCTGATCATGTATTCATCGCTGACTGGCGTCTTTGTGCTTTACATCTGATGTATGCAGGTTCTGCCTCATCCGCAACTTTGCTGGTTGGGAAGGTTTTGACGGCTACGCCCGCAACGCCATGTTCAAGATCCTGGGTGAGGACAAGGTGATGGTTGAGAAGCTGGCCCCAGAGCGCCTGGCCGCAGAGTTTAGTCTGGGGCCGGATGCACCACAGATTGCCTTCAGGAACCTGAGGCAGGAGTGGATTGATATGGGCTATGGAGTGCCATCAGAATCAGTGAACCCAAGGAGGGGCCTGGGACCGGATATGTGACGTGGGTGTGGCAGCAGACATCAGGGGAGCTGGGTGGGTGCTGAGTGCGGCAGGGTGTTTGGGACAGCGGCAAAGTGGTTGAATGAATACCACACAGTCAGGCAAGGTATACCATGCTGGGTTGGTCTGAGGTGGGCTCTATGTCAGCTTGGGGTGTGCGTTTTGTGTTCAGGTGATGTTGGTTTGTTGACAAACCTTATGTCAGCTTGGGGTGTGCGGTTTGTGTTCAGGTCATGTTGGTTTGTTTAGAAAAAGATTTGAGACGGTAGATTCTGTCACTCTCGATACACGTCAATGGCACAGACATTCAGCTGCTGTCAGGATCAGGGATGGTGGTGCCCTCTAGCACTGGGTGCAGCACCATGGCTCTGTCCACAGTGTTTCATAATGAATCTGCTAGAGAAGCACTACAGCGGAGGTCGCAGCTGCTGCTCAGCTGGCAACATGTGATGCTCAAGTGCTACTGCCTCGATTGTTGACAGCTGATGCTGTTGCCCAGCAATGCATGCTGGCACCTGCCAGTTGCAGCAAGCATACCCAGGCGCTTTGCCACATGATGCATTGCTCCTTGAGGTGTGATTAGTGTGATATGGCAACTTGTTGTACTTGTACATGGAGAAGCAACGTATGGTTGTTTAACGCTTGACAATCTGAGGCAGATACATTTGTTGCCAGCTGAGTCATAAATACTACAAAGAGTGGGATGGTTATACATTTCAGGGGTGTCCCAGGCAAGCTACGTTGGTTTCTGTGTACCATACTGGTTATGATGTCACACACTGCAACTTGTGCCCGGCAGCAATGGGGCGCATGCACAATAGCACAGATCTCACCAAGCATTCCTTCTCCCATTTGCTTGCTATGATGCAGCCCCATCTGCTGCTGAAAGCTTCCTGCTGGCTGGCTGAAAGGCTAGTACTGTGCAGAGAGGATGTTGTCATGCACACTGTTTGAAAACTGGGTGTGAGGTCAGGGCAGGATGTTTGGGGCCCTTCATGTTGCACATGATGATGAAGTGTACATCAGATATTGGCCAGTCCTTTTGGCCTGTTGAGCACAGTCAGTGAAATTATTTACCCCTCAATGCTGTTCACTTATTGACGTGTGAAGTTTCTTATGTGTGGTCATTACCCTGGAGTATAACACTGACATGGTTGTTGGCATTGTAGGCCCTTTGTACCAATTGTAAACGTGCTTTGCTGGTCAAAGATAATTGTGATTTTCAATACAGCAAGTGGTGTAAGCTGTGTTACTGCTGACAAGGTGCCGCAGCAGTTGTACCATACCTTCATACTTCATTATGTTGTAGGACAAACGCTGCGTCGCAGTACCTGAGAGTCAGGATTGGCTGTGTAGCCTGCCAATGATTGTACACTAGTCCTCAAACCTGCACTACTGCTACTCCAACAGGGGCATTATAAGACATTATGTACTGTTGTGGTTACAGGCTTGTAGAGTGCATGCTGCGATGCGTTGCATACATCAAGCAGAAGCGCTGCGCAGGAGGTTGTCAAGCATGTAAGAGCCTACATTGAGTATTCTCAATTATTCAAGATGGGACGTGTCGGGTTGTGAGGTTGCGATCTTGCAAATGCAGTTGCAGTACACCTGGGCTATTGTTTCTACATTGAAATCCTGTGGTGGATTATACATCATCAGTTTATTCAGCAGGGGTGTGATGACACTATTGGCGCAGGAAGTCTTGTGATGTTGCTCAGCCTTAGGTATCCCACTTGCAGGCTGAGAAAGTGCACTCAACGTCCTTGTGTTGGTTGCGGGTTGCAGTACAGTCTCTTGGGCGGACTTGGTCCCTCAAGTTTGATATGGCGCTGCTTTGCTGATGCTTGGCATCAAGGTGTTCTGTATCGTGTGGCTCTGCCATCTGCAAGCCCTTCCAAGTACTGCATCTCTGAGGGGCACATGTATTGTGATGTATTGTGTGATGACAGTCATTCCTGAAGTACAGAATTTCTGTTTGGCACACTTGGCTCAACATCAAGAAGTGTTTGAGTATGTATGAAGTTCATGCATCTATGCAGCTTCTACACACATAACGTCATGCTGAGGGTGGTGTATGCCCACCTGCTGCAATGTGTTGAAGTCCATGCTTTGTCACTTGGCAGCTAGGAGTGGCTGAGCTGCTTGCGTTGTGTTCATTGCTGCTAGACTGCATCTTTTCTCTAGGGGTGCATCAGGTGGTCAATCCCTTATTTTCTTATCCAACAGTGGGGCAAGGTCAGGGTGTTAGTTGCTTGCTACTTATGGTGCACCACTGACAGAGGTTTGATTTTTTTTTGTACCAACAGTGCCATTGATCTGCAAGGGCTAGGTGCTCTCTGCTTGATGCATGGGCAGTACAAAGCAGCTCAGATTGTCCATGCTGTTCTGCTCATGTTGTATGGTATTAGTATTCTGGACAATGGCACCTGTACTGACAGTCATTGCATTGTGCTGCATCAGCCTGTCTGCTGCAACACCTGCTGATGTGTGTCCCCCTTCGGAGCTTGTTTAGGAACATGGTGCATGCTGCAGGATCGCCACTGCCCCCACAGGAGCGTGACACCTTTAAATCATGCAGAAGTCCTGTCTCAAAGTAAGGTGTTTTGCAGTGTATCAGGATTGACTGTTGGTGTACTACTAGCCTCTGTGAAGCATTCAGTACTAATGTGACGTGCCCTGTCCTCTAGGGAAGCAGCAGGCTGACCATGTTGGGTGACACCCGGGGGAAACAACACAGGGTCCTGCATCTTCTGACAAAGTCTGCCTTTGGCACTGTCCGTGCGAGTGCATGGCTGCCTTACTGTGCGGCACAATTGCTTGTGTGGTGCTGCTGTGGAACATGAGCACTGTTGCTGGCCCGCAAGCTAAGAGCTATGGGGTTCTGCTTGCTCACCATGCTGCGTGCAGCATTTGTTGTTGGTATATTGTACTTGAATGTGTGACCTCAGATGGGCCATGGTTGATAAGCTGAAGCTCAATGGAGTAGGATGTGACAGTGCATGCAGCATCTGGCAGCGCATCCAGCATCTGGCTTTTCAGAGGCCAGGCTCGCTGCTATTGTTTGTGCCTGTGAGCGTCAGCAGGCGGCTGAACAGGCTTGCATGCATGTGCTGTGTTTGTACAATGAGCTGAACTGTTGCCACAGGGTTGGTGCTGCTGCACACCATTGGACGGCCAATGGTTTGTGCTTGCAGGTAGTGAGCCCTTGCTGAGCTAATGGATTTGAAGAAGCAGCAGGGGCTGCACATACAGCAACAGTATACTACAGAATGCTGGTTTTGGGGGCAGCTATCTCCAACGTGATACTGTTGAAGGGTGGTACAACAGCCAGCCAAAATGCTGCTTCCCTGGGGGTGGGGCCGTTTTGTGATCTGTCTGTTTCTCAGCATGTTGAAGCAGCCTCCGAGGCAGGCGTGTTATCAGCCATACTACACGTACTTCTCTCAAGGGGCTTGCAGCCGGAAAGGGTAACTTTCTCCTTCTTCAGCCATACTTATAGTACCAGTTTGCCAAGCATAGTCAAACATGGCCCTGGTTTTGGACGGCTGTGTTGTGCATTACCTGGCACTGCCTCACCCGCAGGCTCTTGATAGCCGTCCTCAACTGTTATTATACTGTATCAGCTGTAATGGTGACGTGTGGCAGCATCCTGACCTTCAAGGAACCATACATGTGCAGGTACTGATGTCAAGTTGTAACTTTCACGAGTGTAACCCGCCCGTTTGCGAGCCAAGTACAGGCTCATTGGGCATTGCACAGTTTTTGATCACAGTTGGTATACACACACAGCAAGCTCATTCGAGCCAGCTGTTCAACAGCCGGGACTGGTAGATGGTGGGTACTGCATATCGCCTCATTCACACTCAATCACTAGGCTGTAGTTCTGGATGACCACCACACTGGCACGACACACGTTCCAGTGATTAAGTAGAACAGTCTCAGACTGCACACACTCACACCATATATTCAGCAGGCTGCATTGCAGGGAATCAGTCTATATGATCGACACAGCATGATGGTCGCCTTTCGATGCAATGAGTATCACATTGACACATAACTTTTGTGCTTTTCACGGGTGACGGGTACTGATTGTGGAGTAACACTGTGGTGTAGGAGGATTGTTAAGGCTAGGGCAGCAGGAGGGCCTCATCTGCTAGGCTGTACTACAGCTCTCAGAGCTACTAGGCTAGTAGTAGTACTACCGGGCTGCAAAGTTACATGAAGGCCTGGCAAGCCAGCTTGCCACTGGCAATTACCTTTCAAGGCTATGACCAATTCCCAGCCTGTAAAACTGCGCGTCAAGTCGATCAAATACTTCTGATAGAAACCCAGTTCGAGTCACAGGGCCCCAACCTGACAGGCCACGTGTCATAGTGGCCATGGGACTACCAGTCCCATGTTGAACATGACACACCAGAAAAATATGCTTAGGCTGGACACTGCCACCACCAGTCAACCAGAGAATGAATCATGTTGTTCAGAATATATTTTGTGCCATATATGTGGCATGTGAAAGACTCTTGGTTAGTAACTGTTGCGGCAATACCATAATGGTATGTACAGGACTCACGACTTGCGAGATTCATGCGGAACAAAAAGGCCTTTTGCAAGCCCTTACTGGGCGGTCAGTACTTCTAGGCACCGGAAATTGATCTCACCACTGCTCCCTTTCCTCTTGATTGTTGTATCTGGAAGGCTGTCACCTTGGCTGCAGGTGCTGCTCACAGGGTCCCTGTGACTGCTACCGTAGGCGCTGTGCTGCAGGTGCTTTCCCATAGGCTGCTTGAATGTCATCTAGTAGCTGGTTGGCTTGAGAGGTGAGCTGCTTGCGGATTCTCCTGAGCTCAACAGCAGACCCACAATCAACGGCATCTAACAAGAACAGCACTCTCATAACAGGTTCACTAAGCTCCAAGAACTGCTTCTGCGTAATTGCAGCTCCAACAGCAGCTGCTGCTGCTGCTTCGTGCCTGGCAATCTCAAGCTGTGATGCAATGCTGCTCAGCTGTGCTGCTGCTGCTGCTAGCTGTTTCAGGGACTCCCGGTGGCGTGAGAGGAGATGCATTCGCCAGGCTGCCTGAATAACTGTTGCTGCTTTATGATGAGCTATGCTGGGCTTTTCAGACAGAGTAGCAGGTGACTGATGCTGTTGCTGACAATGTTGGTGCCTTCTCACTGCAGGTCTATGAGCATCATCAGCTCTTTGAGTGTTGCTGCTGTTGACGTCACTCCTGCTGCTGCCAATATGGCTGATCTTTTCAGCCTGGCAGCAGTGCTGCTGCCGCTGCTGCTGCTGTTGAGGACAGGGCGGCTGGGACACACAGCAGACATCCATGGGCTCTGGACAGTGAGACCCTGCGCTATGATAGCTGCTGCTGCTGCTGGGCTCACTGCTGCTGTCGTTTCTTTGAACTAAGTGCGGTTTAGCAGTTGTAGACTTCCTTGTGTTTGCTGCTGGCCTGTCAGCTTGTGGGGTTAGTTGTGATCTCTTGTGGCTGGAGTGCCTGCACAGACATACAATCACATTTCAAGACAATGCCAAAGGCGTGGAATTGTAGGATTTGCAGACACTTGTACACTGTGCTCGATCTGAAGTGGGGCACAAGCTGCATGTCCCCACTCCACCTGTTAAACCACAGTTGTAATCCTGCTACTCTTCTTGCTGTGCCACGTCTTACCTTTGAGTACTCGCATGCCCATTCCTGAATAGGTGACCGCGTGGTTGATCTTTAGTGCAACAAGCAGCTAAAGAGCGAGCATGGCTGCTGTATCCGCAAGCGTCGTCTGCCACAGTTCCAGGGATGTCGAAACTATCCCAAGGAGAGGATTGCCTCATGCCTGGGCTGGCCCAGGTCCAAGGCTCAACAAACACAGTAGGTGATGCGAACGCGAACATGCTAAGGCACGCGCGGCTGTTTCGGGCCTGGGACTACTTCAAACCAGAGCTAGTGCAGATGCGTGCTTCCTCGATGGAAACTTTGGTGGTGAGATACCTTTAGTCCAGAACTTAACCTCAAGCGTGTTTACGCTTGACAGGTAGCTTTTGTCTGATTGTTTGTATCTTGAGATACTGATATGCTGCAGCTTTCACGGACAACAAGTCCTGTTCAGAACCCCTATATATGAGTACATAGTATGTTGTTTACTGGCGCGTGGATCATTCGGCCCTATTCTGTTGCAGAATAACAGTCACCGTCTGGTCCCTTCTGGGACCTTCCTGTCCGACCCATAAGCAGCTATATAGACGTTTCATTGCTATCAAAGTCCTCTCGCAAGATTAAAATATACTTAGTTCATGCTTAGAATCTCTATCTGACCTTCACTCACGCAGTGCGAAATACACGCTATTCGCTTTGGGAGTTTGCAGACTTCAAGGCGTCCACAAAGACCGAGTAATGAACACAGACTACTATTCAGTGCTAGGTGTACAGAATGGGGCGTCGGCTGAGGACATCAAGAAAGCGTACCGAAAGCAGGCCCGCCTGTGGCATCCTGACAAGCATGCAAATAACAAACAAACGGCAGAAGAAAAGTTCAAAAGAATAGCTGAGGCATACGATGTGCTTAGTGACAACAACAAGCGAGCTATCTATGACCAGTTTGGCGAAGGTAAGTGCTGCACTATGGTGGCCAGTTGAAGCGTCTGCAGAGGCCATTTTTCGCTGTGCTCGCCTGAGAATACCTTAGGTGGCTTGTCAACTGTATCATGTCCCTGTGCACTCGCTTCACGCCATGGAGCACCTCTGGTGCAGCTGCCATTGCAGAAGCCATTGTGACAGTTGCAAGGCACTGTCAGCAATGTGCACGAGCTCGATCCGAACATTTACGGCCTTTTCATCTTGATTAGAGCATACATTATCTGGATTTTCCAGCATCTTGCAGCCCACTCGCACTGTTCTGGCCGGTTTTCTGCTTGACAACAGAGGGTCTTAAAGGAGGTGTCCCCATGCCCAACTCAGCAGGTGCAGCAGGTCCCGCGCCTGGCGGCACCAACTTCCATTACAGTGGTGTTGATGTTGAAACAGCGCAGCGATTGTTCGAGAGCCTGTTTGGAGGTGCTTCTGGCTTTGACAAAAGCAGCAGCAGCAGCAGTAAAACAACAGCAGGAGGTCCCGCACACTTCCACTTCTTCTCAGCAGGTGGGCAACACCAACATCACAGCAGCCGCTGTTTTACAAACATATATTTCTTGTGCCTCTGGTTACCTGTCGCTCCAACCGCTCTTGTTTCAGCTACTGTACACAGATGCACAGCAAGCTGGCTGAGTCGGTGGTGATCGGCATGCTCTTGCCCTACGATCACTGCTCTTGCGCCATGATCAATCACTTCATGCTCCTGGTCATGATCTGCTGCCTTGTAGGTCCTGACAGCAATCCCTTCACTTCTGCTACCGGCAGTCCATTCCACACAGACAGTGATGAAGACATGTGGGACACAGCAGGCTTCAACGATGATCACATGTTTGCCTCATCAGCAGGGCACAAAAACAGGACAAGGTTTTATCCCATGAGCGGTGGAGGCTTTGGCCCCTCAGCAGGCTATTTTGAGCAGCAGCAGCAGCAGCGGAAACGTCACAGCAACAGTACAAGCAGCAACTGGGAGAAACCTCACCCGCAACAGCAGCAGCAGCAGCAGCAAGAAGTTGATCTGCGGCTGTCCCTTGAGGAGTTGTATTCTGGCGTCACCAAGAAGTTGAAGGTGACCCGCCATGTGTTTGACAGTGCTGGTGGCCATCCCAGCCAGCAGCCTGTTCAGGAGCTGCTGGAGGTTCAGGTCAAGCCAGGATGGAAGGAAGGTGAAAGCACATGATCCCAAAACAAGAAAGTGACACACCTTGTTCAGAGTTAGCAGCATATTCTGCCGTGCAGCTGCTGTGTGCTGCAGCACAACAGTGAAGGGGACCCTGGGTGTCCAATGCTGGCATCAGCCACATGCACCTGATCTTGATCGGATAACCACTTGCTTTGCCAATGCTTGTTCTTAAACTGTTATTTGTGTGCTGAATTTCTCAGGCTCATTCAGCTGTGGTTGCCTTGGATGGCTGAGGCACCTCTGTATGGGGTTCAAGATAACTCCTTTTTATGCAGAGAAGTCACCAGCTGCTGTGCCTACTCAGACGAGTGCTGCAGTGCTGACAGCTTGTTGCCGCCTGTTTTCTTTCTGCATTGTCCTGCAGGTACACGGCTCACTTTTGCAGGAAAAGGTGACCAGCAGTGCCCTGGGGGACCATCAGCAGATCTGGTGTTCATCATCAAACAGAAACCCCACAAAACATTCACCCGGCAAGGGAATGATCTGCATACAACTGTCAGAGTCCCACTGCTGACAGCGCTAACAGGTGGCTCTGCACCTGTCCGTGTGCCGGATGGGAGGGTGATCTCGGTACCAGTAGATGCGCCTGTTGGGCCTGGCAGCACCAAGGTTGTTGTAAAGGAGGGCATGCCTATCAGCAAGCTTCCAGGGGAGAAGGGAGACCTGGTGGCAAAGTTTGATGTGGATATGAATGTGAAGCTCAACCAGCAGCAGAAAGAGCAGCTGACGAGGATACTGCCTGGACAGTAGTACCAGCATTTGTAAGCCAGTGCCCTTAAGACCTTTGACAATGAGCAGATCAGACGTAGTTATGGAGTGCCAACTGTTGTGCATCTTGATTGTGTGCAGCATGTGAAAAATAGTATCAACCTTTGCAAGTGCAATTGAGTGCCTTTAGAGCCAGCTAATTGGATAACCTCTGCACTAAATCTTACTAGATACAGCTGTTACGCTGCTTACATTAGCACTTTATGGCATACAAGCTGTCACCGTCGTGACCTCAGCAAGCATGGCCAGTGGCTATGGCTGGTGTATTCATTTAATATCTGCATTTTTCTGTACCAGTCACTGACCTTCAGCCATAGTATTATGACATTATTCTGCAGCTTCGAATGCATCAATTGTTGAAGATGTGTGCTGCAGGGAAAGAACTGTCACGAACCTGATTCATTATTCAAGCACAAAGATTGGCTCACAAAGAGCAAACCCCGGGGTAGGGCCCTTGCTGTCGATAAGTTGCCATAAGTCTCAGCCCTCTTTTGACACTAATTGGTGTATACATGCAAACAAGATCTCTTTTTTAGGTTGCCGCTGCTTTGCAGTGGCTGTTGATCGGGGTTATGTGCAGTGCTGCGCCTGCTGCTTATGCAGTGTTTGCACAAGAAACATACAGCATTTGTGGGCTTGGTGCAGCGACGCAGTTGCCGCTGTTTTACAGTGGCTGTTGATCAGGGTTGCGTTCACCCGCTGCTTTAGTATGCACAGGATACAGACTTTGATGACGGAATGCAGAGGTTATGAGTTTTTTGTGTATTTTTTGAGTTGCCCCATGAGCGACTTTGTTGGCTCCTACTGGGTGCCCCTCAGGGGCCAGATGGTATGGTATGGTATGGTATGGCATGGTATGGCATGGTATGGCATGGTATGGCATGGTATGGCATGGTATGGCATGGTATGGCATGGTATGGCATGGTATGGTATGGTATGGTATGGTATGGTATGGTATGGTATGGTATGGTATGGTATGGTCAAAAATTGTCGTGACAGTAGGCTCTAAAGAGATGACTTTTGGAGCGATCGCAGAGTCGACTTTATATCTGCATCTGACATGGATCTATAGGCCTAGCAGGAATTAATGAGCGGCTCAGGTTGTGATCGGGCCAAAGTAGTTGTACCAGTTGACATGAGGTCTGAGTCGCTCGTTTACGTAAATCTGGGATCTTTGATTCTAGTCTGATTTACATCACAGCTACCGTAGCTCACCCACTCTGCCCGCCCATTGGACGGCATTATTCCAAGACACGTCAATGCCATTGCATGATGAGTAGTGCCACTCAGTGAGTGCACTCACAGTTCAACACTTGTTGAACTGTCTGGCGATCAATGTTATGATGTTGCTCGGCAAGTCTCTATAGCTCGCACGGTGATCTTGCCGTGACAATGCTTCAGGTGACATCTGGCATTAATTGGAAGCAGTTGTCATAGTCCCTAGCCAAGGTGCTTTGTTGACAGCCGCTGCAGGCTGCATTACGAATGCCCCTGGTAGTGCGACTCGTACGTTCCTTTACCCGCACAACAATGGCTATCATAGCCAGGAAACGTAACAATACCAACTCTTCTTTTGAATTCGGAGCCCCGAATGAACGCCATCCGAACGGCTTGGCGCCAAATTCAGCCCGGATCCAGCAGTGCGGCAGGTTCAGCGGCGGAAGAGGCAGATCACCTAGTAAGTTAGCCATATACTTTTACTGGTAGCTCAAACCGCACACCAGGAGATTTACGGTGCAATCGTATCACTTGATACCAGCAATACCGTTTTTGAAGCAAAAAACCAACATGCTCAGCAGAATCTGAATTTGAAGCACAACCCAATATGCTCAACAGGACTTGATGTTCTGCGCAGTAGTATGACCACATGGTGTGCATGCATACACGCACAGTACAGGCCTTGACCAGCTTGAAGTCAAGACATCCTTGGCGGGGAATGGTGGCCTGTCAGTTGGTAAACAGGTCAACCTGAACTGCAGGCTGCAATCGAAGATTTGACAGGCTGCATCTAGATCACTGGCAGACAACACGACTGAACGACTGGTTCTGGTGGCACTGGTTTATGATAGCTGCACGCTGATTGTACTGTAGGAACAATGAACAGTGCCACTATGCTTGACAACTGTGCTGTGATACAAAATGATATATTTCGCACATTAACATGTTTTCCAGCAGACTCATGCAGTCAGCACACACTTGAGCCAGCAAAGTGATCTGTACTCGTGAATTCGTTATAAGTTGGACATCCATACCATACCAAACAACCTGGCCCCTGAGGGGCACCCCGTAAGAGCCAACAAAGTCGCTCATGGGGAAAATATCTGAAACCAAACAATTTCAGAAGACACAAAGCACTCAAAAGACTATGCATTCCAGATATGTGTCCTGTGAACATGCTGCATAAGCGGCACGTGAATACAACCCTGATCAAACGCCACTGCAAAGCAGCGGCAACTGCGTCATTGCACCAGACCAAGAAATCCTGTCTGTTTCCTGTGGAAAGACCTGTGAAAATACTGCATAAGCAGCAGGTGCACCACTGCACATACCCTGATCAACAACTGCGTCACTGCACCAAGCCCACAAATCCTGTCTGTTTCCTGTGAGATGCCTGTGAAAAACTTGTGGTAAACCTGTAAATATACTGCATAAGCAGCAGGTGCACCACTGCACATACCATACATACCATACCATGCATCATGGCTTGGCAAGCCATACAATCATACTGGCACGTGTGACAGTTGCCAAACATGTATATCAATGGCAATCAGCAGAGCCTCGGCCGGTGAGAACTATCAGCCAGATTGTTCAGCAAAGCATGAACCAGCATCAACAACCACCATGTCAATGGCATTGTGCCAGACCTGCATGTCATCAGAATTTCAACTCACAAAAAAGTTATCGCCCTGTCCCTCACGGTGGTTGAATAATGCCAGCAATCTTGCGCAGATGGTGATGGTATGATGATAAAGATACGATGATCGTAGGGATCAGGGATGCACACGAAAACAGCCCGCCGCATTTCTGTTTGGGGGACCCACACCTCTGAGGTAACAATCGACAGGCCCAGATGGTGTATGCGATCTTTGACACATGATAAATATACATATAATTGCCAGAAGGCAATTGTAATATGAGACCTGCACTATGATAGGTGCACAATTGCAATCAATCGACATAGCATATTTCATAAACCTTTGATTGGACGGTGGTAGATGTCATGTATCTGCGGCATATTCCGTGGCCAATGGTAATATCAGCCCGATTTGGCAGGCTGCAAACGCCACTGAGTCTATTCAGAAGGGCAACTGGCACCAACTTCTTTGGAACTAATATTGCAGCAACAATACACAGTCATGGTACAATACTAATGAAAGCTGAGGCCAGCAGTGACCAACAAGTGTGCCATTGAAAAGCAGAGCATGCATTTCATGCTGCTGCGGGATCTGCAGCAGCAGCAGAATCCCATCCATCGGGCAGGAAGCCAGTGCACCTGGTTGGATCATCAGCTTGCTTCCTGTAGTACTCTGTCACCTCTGGGATGCTGGGATGCTGGGATGCTGGGATGCTGGGATGCTGGCAATCATGTGTCTGAAGGCCTTGAGGGCAGGGTACTCTGACAGGATATCAGTAGGCATGGCTGTAGCACAATAAACAACCCCAAGAGACAGCAGACTGTCATGGTTCAGCTTTGACATTCAATGTCCAGTAGTGCAGTGCACCTTGGGGGACAGCGACCCAAGAGCAAATATGATCATGTAGACTCAGGTAGCTCAAAGCTTCATGATGTCCTCGGTGGCTTGCCGCACGATAGTCAGGCTGTCAAAACCTGACAAAGCTCTATGCTGTTTGTTGGCCAGCAGGGTGGCCGCTCTCATTTGAACTCAGACACTGAATCAAGAGTCGTTGCGTGAAAACAGCAGCAGCAAACAAGGCCGATTGGACCCGATGGCAGGAGCCACTGACCTGGTTGACGACTGATTTCAACAACTGCTATTGGGAGGCAGCTCTCACACCATAACTTTGTTCTGGCAGGTGATACCAGCTGCGAGCTACATTGCTAAACGGGTTTGTGCAGCAGAGCGCATTCTGGACTCTCACCTTTCATCCAGCCTGACTGGAAGAGTGACAGGCTGGCAAAGACTGACAGGTCAGCATGACACCAGGAATTACCAGCAAGAAACTTGCCAGACCTCTTGGCCTGCAACAGCAGCAGCAGCAGCAGAAGAGGAGGATCACTCTTGGAATGCAGCCATTTGAGCTCAGGTGCCTCAAGGCACTGCAGCTGCCAGCAGAAGAATAACAGCAAAAGCAGAGGAGATACTGTGACATATCTTATCTGTTGTGACGGCCTTCGGGGGAGGGGGGAGCGCTCACAGCAGCAAGATGAAAAAAGGGCACGGCAGGGCAGGGATGGTGCATGCTGATGGCTGTTTCGTCTGTCTAACAGCACCAGTGGCCTGCCGCAGGCTGCTGCATTGGGCGCTATGATACAGAGAGGCCTTCAACACACATTGCACCAAGCACATCACACACTGTGCAGTGTTGTGGCTGCTGCTGCTCACCAGAAACTTGTCAAGGATTGCCAGCCTCTCCCTGAACTTGCCGTCAGCTGCCATTAGCTCCTGCCAGGCCACCTGCTTGTCATGTTCACTAGCAGTGGGGCTGTGCTCAACAGTCATGGCGACACCAATGGGCTGCACACACGAACATGCAGCAATTCTCTTTTGCTCAATAACAACCCACAGGAAGCACCAGGAGCTTTGGCACAGATAGCAAGGGAAACCCATCATACTTTATTTCACTTTGCCGCTGCCGCTGTGTCCAGTGTTGCTACACGCCTGAAGCAGGGCGCTCAAATCAGGCAGGGTTGACAGCAGCAAACAAGTTCACCCTCACTCTCCTCACCTCCCAGATGTCATTGACAAAGCAATAGGCCTGCTCAGCTTCTGCCAGGGTCAATGGGTCAGCTGGCAGCACACCAGTGATGGCAGCACAATAGCGGTCTGTAAAACATGGGGAGGGAAGACAACAGGAACAGCAGTTACAGAAACAAGATAATCCAGCAGCAAACAGATTATGGCAGCACAGCAATGTAGGACTACTCAAGTGGAGTGTGAGCACCACCAGAAAGCAGCAAAAGTCTAGAGAGCAGGAGCTCAGTGGCAGCACTGCAGCTATTCACCAGTACCGCCAAAACAGTAAGCACAGACTGTCACACGACAGTAAGTGTCTGGTTTGTTGAGTTAGCAGGCAGCATGCAAGTCCCTAACAAACAAGCAACGCATACCATAGTGATTGATTCAGCATACAGCAACTGTAGCAGTACCTACAGCCGCCCCACTGCTGAGCCTCATAGTACGCATGGCAAGGATGACCTGCTTTGGGTAAGTCTACAGTAACTTACACTGCAGATCACGGCCACCTGAGCCTAGCTAGTGCAAGCCTGGCAGGGAATTGCTGACTCATGAGTCCTTGACATCACTGCCATTGGCCAATCATTGACAACATGCAGCAAGCCGATTGCCAAAGGCAAATCTAAAGCTAATACTCTGATATGACCTTTGAGGGGCCATGCTGAGCCTGGCCTTACGCTCACCAATGGCCATTGTTTGTGTGAGCATCTTTCCTTCTACCTCCAGCACAGGCACCTGACCAAAAGGCATCTTGGGCTTCATTTTCTCACTCCATTCTGAGAAGTTCATGGGGATGCGCTTATCCTGCAGTCAATAAATAACACTGACATGTCCAACTCAACACGATTAGAATATCTCGGTAATGATGAGTGGCCTGGCAGAGACGCATGCCTCTACTGCTCACTACTTGATCAGGCCCATGAGCAGCTGGTGTACTCAAGATTGCAGGGCCACAGTGCAGTCCAACAGTTTATAAAACAGGCAACAACGGTGCCAGCTGCCGGCGTAGTACACAGCGTCGAAGTTTGTGCACACAATGTTGTATGCTATGGCGCTCTGCGTACTCGGATGGTGCTGCTGTGTGAACAACTGACCTCGAACTCCACCTTTCCCAGCGTTAGCAGAAGCCGAGCTGCCTCTGCGCGTCCAGGGATGTCAAAGTAGTACAGTTGCATGGATGCCATGATGCAAATGCTGGATGTGAGGAGATGTGCTTGATGGTGTCGGGAGGTTCTTTCAGCTGTTCGCAGATCGCGATTGGTGGAGTAGTGCGAGAGATGCTGTCACGAGATATCTCAGGTGCTTGTGATGGAGTTGCCAGTATTGGCGAGATGTCTTGCAATGCTGCACTATATTCCTTAGCGCCTGTCCTGCTCCCGTGCGGTGCGTGATAAGACGGCCACACCAGTATAACTGCCACTCGCGCGCGTTGGCGGTGACAACGTCGTGTGATTCCCCATACATTGACCAAAAGCAACAGCAAACTCTTAGCTCATAGCGCGCTAGCGCTCAATGAACAAGCTCTGCCTGGTTGTATGCCCCTGGCTAGGTAGCACACAACGCTATCGTTGTGATGTGTGATTCAAAATGCCCCGCAGGCTGGTGTCGTCTGCTATCGTACCTAATGACGGCTATTGGGCAAGCAGTTACTCTGAACCAACGTAGGAAAGACGTTGCACATGCCTCAGACGTGGAATGTGACACAACAGCTGGGTGCCAGTTGCACCCAGTTGTACTTGCGGCAAGTGGCAGCTGGCAGCACCAAGGAAGGAAGGAAGGATGGTTACGCTTTCCGGCTGCAAGGCCCTTGGGGTAATACACTTGGTGGCCCAGCCACACCGGCACACCAAGAGCAGACCACCCTCCAGTAAGAAAGTGCCTTCAAAGCACACAAATCCATATGGCCACTCAGTGGGGGTGCTCAAATGACTCCAACACAAGATACATCAGCCGCTGACAGTGTCAGAGGCCATACAACAACATGAGCAGCATATGGTGAACTTTATACATGAACACTGCCTGAAGGCACTACTGCACTGCTGTGAAACGGTAGAGTACAACTTGACTGCCATGAGCACACCCTCTCACTGCCTCGGGAGCGGGAGTGGACGGTAGGGGGCGTGGACCCGATGGCACCGCCATCACCACACACGCCACCTCTTCAACGTACGCGGGTGTCTATTCCAAGACACCAAGCGTAGATCTTTTATTCATTCATTCATATGCAGCAGTAGCGAACTGCCTAATTCATGCATGCCATGATGAAATGTGTACATCTTATCAGATGCCATCTTAACAGTACCGATCAGTGTTATCATGATAACACGCTGCAATCAATTAATTGTACCAGTACCGTGCAGGCTGCTCCCATGTCAACCTCCGAGGTTGACACTACTGACCACGGCGTGGTCAGTAGTGCCGGTGGCACTACATGCAGGTGCTGCAACAAACGGCATGTCGACCTTTGTACAATGTAAAGCTTTCCACGCAACCACTATTGCTGCTGCGCACGCGCCATGCGCAGAACGGACCTGCTCGGCAGTGCCAGCAAGCCAGCCCTGCGGTGCAGCTGCGCAGCTCGCTGGCATGCCGAGCCCGCTGCTCGCCGATCCACTGAAATCGACATTCGTTGCTGGACCGCGCCCTCGCAGGCAGCGCTGCCAGTTTTAATATTTTACAAAAGATGATCTGCCGAGTTCACCGGCTGTCCCGGCCCCAGCTCCCCGGCCGCAGGCCAACAGCCGGGCCCAGCCGGCCCCACCCACCCCCCACACCACCACCTGCACGCACACCGCCTCGCTGATAGGCCTTGCAGCTCCAGCACGTGCCAGGAGTTTTGAAATTCTGATAGTCCTTGGGCCGGCCGATCCCACAACCCCATTATACAATAAATTATATGAGTCATGGCGTGGTGGCTTCTTGACCTAAGGCATCATGCATATGATATTATGGCCGATGTCCTTTGATTGTGCCATCACTTGCGCAGTAATAATAATAATTAGTACTTTGCAGCCATAGCATTTACTGCCATCGGCCCCGCGCCTCAAATCTACCCAGTGAATTCAATCCAATTTCCGGACAAGGCGGAGTGCATGATTATCCGATCTCAATTAAGAAGGGGAAACCACCCGAGAACCCCTCCCATACAATGCCGAGAGCCATCACTTGCGCAGTGCCACTAAGGCAACATCAACAGGCTAACCAACGTTGTAGCGCCTGCGTGAGTCAAGGCATGTAACAGGCTGAGGCAGTGCCGTCATGGTGTTGATAACAGCACTGCATGGCATTGCTGAGCTGCTATGGACTACAGTGCTCTAATCATCCCCCCCTCCCCTTACAATCACCTGAGGGAAAAAGCTTCACATATGCAGTACAGCATATGCAGCAGATGACGACATGCCGAAGGTGGATCCACCTCCATCCAATGGAGAGTCAAGTTATATTGGATCATTCGCCCCAGCACTGCCAATGCTCTGAGTGCAGGAACCATGCTGCCTCAGTTTGTTACCGATTGATGGCAGCACGTACTGGTATCATGGACCAGAGTGCCTGCATTGTCCCCCCCACATGCGTGTGTGCATATCCAGACTGCACTTGTCGTCTTCACTACCAAAGAATTGCCGCAAGCCCCAATCAACATGCTTGAAAGATATGTCACAGCTAGAAGGTATTGTATACAATTGTAGCAGCTTCAGAAACATTTCCAAAACCCCTTGGCCGGCCAGCATGGCAGCAGGCACTTTGACCAGCTGACTCAGCATGATGTGTGCATAGAAGATATAATGGGCAGCCACCAGTCCTCTTACAGGGCATAAGTTTATGTGCAGAACTGATTGTGGGGTGAACATCCACCAGCATGAAGCCAACCATGTGCCAGCCCCTGTCCCTGCAGAACTGGAGAAAGCATTCTACTAAATATCTGTGTGTGCTTCGCTAGCAAATTAGTCATGCAATGGACAAAACCAAACCATAAAGCACCATAGAACTCAAGAAACTCTTACTGTCCTCTGCTTCACTATGAAATGACCCCATCAAAAGAATGTAGATTACTACCTACTACTCAGCCCCTGCAAGTTATATGGATGATCATAATTGCGTGAGGTGCTCAGTACCATGTACATGGGCCATTTTCATGTACATGGGCCATACCAAACACCAAAAACTCCATAATATTTCACAGCAGAAAACACAATAGTTGATAGAGAGTATGCTGTCAGCCTTCACTACCCAGAAAGTCACAGTCCTTGTCACCTTAAGCTGGTTGGCAGTCTTGCTTTTCTTCCAAGCCCCTTGCGGCCGTCACCTTCTGCACCCTGCTTGGACCCTTTCATCAAACCCCACACATCCCTTCTCCAGACACCTCCCTTGTCAACGTCATTCCCAGCAGATGCAGCTGCCCCTGAAGCGTAGTTGTCATGTTTGTTTTTGGATGCTGCTGCTGCTGCTGCTGGGTGTGCAAATGATCTGGGACGGTCCCTCATCGGGTTGAACACTGCTGCTGCTGACCAGAGTTGTTCAAGTTGTGGCAGGGCGTTCAGCACAGCAGCATGATGCTCACTCCACCTCTGAAGCTGTTCCTGTGTCTGCAGCCGTGACACAGCAGCAGTGAACGGCAGAGTGATGCAGTGGGTACTGAACAACGGGCTGCCCAGCACATCCAATGCAGCAGCTCATGGTATGGTGAAGTGAGATAGCAATCTGACGTGAGCCATGATTGACCTGTTGCAAACTAGCCACCATGCAGGTGCTTGTTAGAGAGGTAGATGAAATCATGCCTGAGCCGCAGCACACACTCTGCAACATACATGTATATACGCACAAGCCACACTATCAGTCATACGCCTGAGAGAACAAAGTTGGCATTGAGAGGGGGGCATTTGCGTAATCAAGCTCTGCATCAGTCCCGCCATATAATTACAGCAGTGCAGCAACACACTCATACACATACAGGGTTGCATCTGATGATAATGCAATCTATCCGGAAGACAGCTACTAACTGGGGTGGCACCCCAAGCATCATAATGGAGCCACAGTGACGAAATTCAGAAGTAGAAAGCTGTCCTCACCTCGTCGTACTCCTGCACCAGCTTGCTAAAAGGTTCTGCGTTCAACACCGCCAAGCTGCAGTTGCTCAGTGCTCTCAGGGAGAAGAGCACCGGCCAGTACTGACCAGAGAAGCCGCTGTTGGCCCACAAGCTGCGCAGGCGGCTAGGGATGAGGTCCGAGGGCGGCACAGGCAGCAGAGACTGCAACATGCAAACAGGCACCAGCAAAAGTCAGTGGAGGCCACTGATGACATGGTCTTGACGCCAGAGAGGGCCCTATATGTGTAAAATTCATCTGGCCGACGGATTCATTTATTCCTGCAAGGGGCCATGCACCGCTGGTAAGAGCAGCGGCAAGCAGCAAGCAACTATCACTATGCAGGCATCCTGCGTCAGGGATTGCAGTGCCTTTAATGATTTAATTCGACAAACATAAGACAAAATTGCTGCGCAAATGTCAAAGGAAATGCATGGGCTGCACTGGACACGAGAACAGAAATATCAGTGACTATCTGTCCACCACTTGCAAAGACACAGTACCTCTGCCTCTCTGCAGGGGTGCTTGCGCAGCAGCTGGGCTTCTGCTGGTGCTGTGCATCTGTGAGGTCCGCACCCCAGCACAGTGGCCCTGTGTACCCGCTGCTGTTGACTGTAGCACTTACCGCTTCTCCAAATGAGTCACCGGCCACCAGCGTGTCGATGAGCACCTCTCCCACATCTGTGACCATGTACAGGTCAGCATAGCCCCGGGTAATGAACAGCAGCTGCTGATGTGGTGTGCCTGGGATGGCAATCAGTTGACCTGTGAAGCACATGACATGATCAGTAGCAGCAGCAACCTGTCGTGAGGACAGACACAGCCATGCTTGATCAATAGCAGCTGCTGTGAGGCCCTACCAAAGGTCGACACTACTTGGCCTCCTTGGCCATGGCACATGAAGATGCAACAGCAGGGCAAAACAGGTGGCCGCGCAACCAGTGGCATCCTGCCATGCAGATTGTCTTTTTTGTGTTGTACCTGCAGTAAAATAACTTGCACAACAACAAGCCAGCACAGGTGCATTGACCGAGTCCCTGGCATGCACAAGTATTTCCTGCTATAACGTTCCAGCAGATGTTTCAGCCGTGCTAGGCTTGAGCCTGATTGCAGGTCGTTGATTCATGTGGCTCTCATATGTAGAAATAGCAAACCCTTCAGAACAACTCAGTCTGGGCTGCAAACCCTGTGGCTGCAGCAAAGTCAGAAGCTGAAGCGTCTCACCTTCAGGTGCCACCTGTCTTTCCACAAGCAAGGCAACCCGCTGCAGCAGCTGAGGGTGGCTTTGCAGGACAGGCAGCTTAGCCAACAACTGACCTACAGTCGATAGGGCAACCTGCAGGTTGACACAACACCAGGTATAACATAACGCTGTGCATGAGAGGAGCGACTATTACTACTTGATCCATGTCAACAGTTTCATACTCATGGCGGAAGGGGAGCCCCACAGTTGTCTGACTGACTGTTGGTCCCTGCAAGAATACCTTGCAGTGTCTACATAACAAATTAAACCAAGTGGTCAAACTGGTCAAACAGTCTGGACACGTGGGAATGATGCCCACCTCAAGTCTGAGCCCCGGTGCCAGTTCTGTCATGATTGCTGGCCCATCCTGCACGTTTTCATCGCTGTGCTTCAACTCAAAGTACTCCAGCACCTTCTGCTGCATCTCTGGCGGCAGTCTCCTGCGCTCAACCTCGCGCTGCACCTGCAGCAGCTTGGCCTTGTAGCGGGCTTTGGAGGCAAGAAACTCCAGGATTGCCGACAGAATGAATCCATTGACGACAGCAAAGCCCCTGCAGGACAGGCACAGCAGTAGCAGGGTGGAGCTGCCTGTTCTGTAGGCAGCACAACAACGATGTGGCAAACAAGACACAGCCGTGCAACAGCACAGGGACTGCAGATCGTTCACTCGCTGCTAAGACGCTGCAAGCCTACCCTGCCATGAGCATCATCTCCACAATCCACAGCACAGCCTCAGGAAAAGTGAGTGGCGGGTAGCTGCCGTAACCGAGGCCAATCATGGCGCTGGTGACCGCAAAAACACTCCAAGTCCAACACTCGTACACGTTGATGTTGTCCAGTAAGTGTAGCTGGACTGGCCAAGTACCATCTGGGAACCCCTGCGAAGGAGGTTGTGAACAGTGACAGAAACAGCAGTTGCAGAGGTAAAGCGCCAACATATGATAACTTGTGTTGTTTTGAGGTGAACATGACAGCCACAACAGGTACACGCATGAGATATGGTGGTACATACCTGCACTCTGAGCACCAGCCACAAACCGCAGGCAAAGTAGTGTAGCCCCAGCAGCAGAGCGCTGGCAGACACCACCACCAGCCGAAGAGAGTAGTTGAAGTTCTTGCGTATGAATGGTACGTGATTGATGAGCCTGAAGGGGTCTCCATGAGCACGACGCCTGAGGCCAAATACCTTCAATAACCTGCAGCACAGCAGAGCCAGAAGACAGTGAGCAGAGCAGCAGGTGCAGCATGCCGGTGGTACGTTGCAGGTTCACAAGGGCCATTGCACAGAGCCCTGATATGTAAGCAGTCATGAGTAATATGCCGCAGGCTGCGACACCCTTGTCACTGCAGGGAGTGCAGGAGGCTGGGTCGGCAACCCACCTGTTGACATGTCCCAGGTTGTAGCTGTGCACTACACCGCCTGCTCTGATCATACACTCCACAGGCAGGCATGACACAACATCCAAGACCAGCCACGACTTTGTGTACTGTACTGCTACTGTCCTCAAGTTATAGCAGTACTCAACCATGTCTGCAGGGCAAGTCGCATCCAGCAGGTTGACCAAGGCAGCAAGGAGAGCAGCAGCAGGAAAGCCTGCTTTGACAGTCCTGTGCATGCATTGTACTTGCCTTCGGCACATGCTGCTGGCTGGGAGCTGTTGCCAGTCGCATCTATCACACCAATCCGCCAAGCCACACTGCCACTGTACAGCAATATGAACCTTTGAGCAGTGTGCATTCACCACACGGATCTGCAAAACCACGTTGCCACTGTGCATTCAAATGCAAAGGAGCTATGAATAGTTTTGGCATGCTCACTTGTATCAGGGTTGTACTGCCGCACTCCTGTCAGGAAGTTTAGGACTATGTCCACCTGCCACACAGACAGGAGGTAGCATTAGGCAAGGCACTTTACTGGAGCTCTGTCCAGATTGGTAATGGGACTTGAGTTGCAGGACACACACTTATACTGCCATACTGTCGTTACTCATCCGCCCCTGAATGGCATGTAGCATGCTGTTGTTTACCCTTGAAGTATAGAATACAGGAGACTAATCCAGTAACAGCCCTGCTGGATCTGATATCGGCTCTGCAAGTTTGTCCTGCAACACAGCAGTGGCTGATTCCTGCAATATGCAAGCAACTCACTACAAGCTGTTACAATGGGAACGGCAGGTGATCCAAGTGCTGTGCATGTTATTCATGTATGTGGCAGCCACTTACCAGGAAAGCAATGTTTGTAAGCGTCATGAATTGTACACCGGAATCCGGCTGGGCAGGTGCATTAGGCTCATCTTCTGACAAAGGGGTGTGTCCCGCCACAAAGGTGCACTGCAGTGCATTGCTGTAAAAGGCTATGAGAACTGGCACATAGATGAAGAGTGCAATTGTGAAGACCGCCAGCAGAAAGTCCCAGGAGCTTCTAGCTGTTCCATCAGGACTGATCATATACCAGGGCGGTTTTGGCAGGCCCTTCAGCAGCCTGTCGTACAGCTCCTGCGTGCCACATGCCCAGGATGTTTGTCGCAGCAATGCCAAGGCACAAATGTGCTGCCTGAATGTTTCCTACCATCTTCTGGCGCATTTCCATCTGCTAGCGGGATTGTGTTTAGATTGCACATGGGTGCGCTGGTTGCAATGGACCTGCATTGCTTGAATCTGTGGACCATGTGTGCATGCAGCACCAGCAAAAGAAATCTCACAGTGCGCTACTTCTAAGCACACCACTTTGCTGAACCTGCTGTTGCTGTTCTGCTGAGCGCTGCGCAAAGAAACGCAACAGCAGCTTACTCTGGCCTTGGGGGCTGCATGTGGGTTCAGATCGTCGTTCCTCGGCTGTGCAGCATGTGTAAGAGGCCATATTGTGTCCTGCAGAAGCTCCCGGGGGTGTCTGAAAGTTATAGAATCCGAGCTGGTATTGTCTTGCACAAGCTGCTGCTGGTCTATGTGCTGGGCCTCTTCATCGGACGGTAAAGGCCACGCATGGTTCAGATGATCGACACGAGCAGACAGAGCATGTTGCAGCCGTCTGTTCGCGTTGATGTGCTCCCTCATCAACCCGGTTCGAACCGACTGAATCCAGCCGATGGAGGTGGGTAAGACTGTTACAGCCTCTCCATCTACAACAGCAACTCATCAGGTGGTTCATTAAGGAGTGCAGTAGTGCAAAGGTCACAACAAGCCAGCATCTGCCAGACGATGCTGACGGCAGGTGGATGCTTGGTCACCCGACAGTCAGTGTGAGCCAAGTGTGACAGGGGTCCATACGCTCTGAGAGTGGCATACTCTGTGATATTTCGCAGATACCTTGTGACATACTTTTCCAACCGCGGCCAATGGTGCATTCAGTACCACATGCATTCCCACAAACTCAATATCCCACGGCCTGTAAAGCAAGTATCATACTGCTGCACATGCTAATTTTTAGCAGCTGGTATGTGTGATGCGGTACAACTACACACACTGTTGTGCAAGGGTCAGTTCCAAGCTATCCTATGAAGATGGTGCCATGGTTTTGCTGATTGGCACAACCAGCAGTACAGTCACAACCGTCAGTGACTCACAGTGCAGAGGAAAGTGAACTGCAGCGTGGCAGTGTCTGCACAGGATTCCGACCAGCAGTACATTATCATGGCGTATATTGGCGATGGGCTAGCGACTACCTCATTTATTTAAATTTGCTGGCTGCATACCAGGATCATAATGCAGTGCTCAGCAGGAAGGAAATTCCTCTCACTGCTCCTTTCACTGGCGTCTTACTGCAGCGCACACCTCACCGGGCTTTGCAGATGACAGTATTGCATGTCATCTGCACAATGTTACTGGTAGCAGTTACACAGTCAGAACCACAGAGTACTTAGCCATGCTCAGGGTCCCACCCCTCTATTAACTAGTGCATACCATATTTATGCCTGCAGACTACCAAGGATACCAAATAGTTTCTGACACACCCAACTCAATTTCACAGAGCCATCATCAGCTCAGTTTGAACTTTAGTGGCACTGCTTCATCAAGTAGTTTAGTAGTTCTGAACTCTACGACTTCCTGATTGCTTCTGCAGTCTCTGTTGCCTTGGCTCCAGTGTCATGGGCAGCCTGGCCAGCCTTCTGCTGCGCTGACTGCAGGTTGGCCTGGGCAGAGTCACCAGCAGACTGCAGCAGCAACCACAACAGAAGTCGCAGCAGCAAAGGAGTCGTCATCAACCAGTTGGGTTGAAGGGCACTGGACCTCTAGTTAGGCGGGTGAAAGCTCAGTACTCTACCACGTTGCTGGGAGCTGTTCTGACAACCCAGTCACGCTCTATTTGCTACTCGTGTGTCACACAAGAGCAAATAGAGCGTTTCAAACAGCTGCAAGCATCCGCGATGACTGTGTTAATATGCCAGCAGCAGAGGCCAAGCAACACTATTAGCAGTGTGTGCAATCAGTGAAACACAGGTAGCACTACAGCGCAGACCTAAATGACTGACTGCAAGCGTTGCTCTTGCACAACTACTAAAGACATACCAAATATCACTGCCCTGCACCTGCACCTGCACCTGCACGCATGCATACCTGTGCCTGTGCCTTTGTGCTGTCCATTGCCTCTGATGCGCGGTCCTTGGCCACCTGTGTGTTCTGTGACACAGTCTTGGCAGCGCTGTCATACGCCTCTCCAGCACGATTCTGGGCCTGTGAGTCATGATGAAGCAGGACCAACAGCATCAAGTACGGAGGAGCCTGGCATCAAGGCTTGATAGCAGATCCACATGTCACCTGTTCTCAACCACTTGAGAGGCTGAGCTGTCACTCCTCATCTGATGTATGCACGAATGCCTCCACTTTGCTTGGAGAAAGACTTTGGAGCCTAGCAGACCTTTTTTGCTATACCTGACATATCATGGTTGAACAGCTCAAAACCAGGTTATAAAACGGGTAACATAGGTGTTAAATTGTAGCACAAACCCCACTTGCACGGCCCCACCTGCTGTGCTGTCTCTGATGCGCTGTTCTTGGCCTGTGTCATTGCCTCACTGGCACGGTTGGCAGCCTCTGTGGCGGTCTGTGTTACACTGTCAGCAGCCTGGGCAGCAGCAGCAGCAGCAGCAGGGGTGCCAAATGAACATGGATTGCGCAAACATTGAGCAATACCATTGAGCTCCCCTGGATCAATCTGTGATGGCTGTAAATGCAAGGCATTGGGCTAAGTGCCCCTGGCAGGTAGTCTGGCATGTGGCAGGTGGCTAACCCTATAGGTGTCAGTCACAGCTAATGCCCCCCATTGAACATTAGACGCATTAGACAGGCATGCCTTGCTGGGCATTGCTCACCTGCTGCAGGGTCTCACCAGCCTTGTTCATCATCTCCTTGGCGGTCTCCATTGCTGTGATGTTGGAAGCAGTTGAAAGACTGCAGCAGCCAACAAAGCGAGCACACAAGGTAATTGATAGCTGAGTAATCTTACGGATTGTGACACACATCATATATGCTGGAGAGTATTCGCCGTGTGTGGTCCGACTGCACTGGACCCCTTGGCTTGTATCATCCCTTGGCACTGGCAATTGCTTATTTTGGAATTGCTTTCAATGGTCAGCTATAAATGCTCTCGCATACATAATCTGATCACTTTGGCTGACATCCAGCAGGACTCAGGAGCGTGCGCACATCAGCAAACACCCGACAAAAGACAATGTGCGCAGTTGCGGGGTAGTTGCATGTCACTCAATCAATGCGGCAGAGAGCTCTGAGAGCGCAGTGACTATGGTCTGAATTGTATCCAGGGGCAACATGTCAAGATCGACATAACTCGTTGCGACGTTGCCCTGCAGCTCACCTTGCGCGAAATTGCTTTTGCAGTAGTAAGCTGGTAAGACTTCGCAATAACTACGTTGATTATGTCGGACTGCGATTATGCAAGCCTTAAGTATGCAACAAGTCGGTCTTAACCGCTGATAGGACGCCTGCGTAGGGATGACGCGCAACTCAGGACACGTATGACGGGTACATCGGACCCCCACAAACAGCTGCTTATGCCGAAGAATACATTGTAGACCATGTTATGTGTTAAAAATCATGCAGTAGCTATTCCAGGGGTCAAGCAGTAAGCCAGAATTTTTCAGCAAGTTGGCCCCGCCACAATGGCTGGAGGGCGAGAACATGCAAGCTCGAGCTTATAGAGATTACAGCTCACCCTATGCGCACCTTTCAGGCCCTGATCGCGTCTGACACTGCGCTCCTGTGGCCTCTCCAACAGGAATCTGTCCTGCTCTACTATTGCTGCTGCCGCTGTTTGTCCCGAGCCTGCTGCTGTTCCATCTGCAGCGGCTTGAAGTATGGGTGTTGCAACAGCTCAGCTGCTGTTGGCCTGTCATGGGGATCCCAGCACAACATTGGCTGCAGGAAGTCCGACAGCTCAAGTGCCTGAGCACAGAACATTGTCAGGCCACAGTGTGAGATGAAAAGCAGATCCTAATGTAATCAACATAACGCACATTTACAAAGGTATGTGCTTCTATCTTGCGTGCGTCTACCACAGCATCTGCCAACAGCACTCACTGGCCAGAAGTCTCATTGCTATCTGCTTGAGCTGCTGCAGCAGCCCACTGAGCAACAGCTAACCTGTATCCTACGAATATGAAAAAGTATTCAGGCCTAAGAGATCATTGATTGATGATCAGTGTGTTCTTGTCTCTCTAAACACCTCACTATTGTTTTTCCCATGAACATCACCTGCTCAAGTGACATGCTGCCAGCAGCCACCAGTCGGTGCAGCAAAGGACGAGCAGGCCGCTGCTGCTGCTGCCATGGGAACTGCCACTTGGACATCCACCATGGTCTGCCGCTGCTGCCAGTGCTGCTGCCAGATGTGTCTGCCTGCTGCTGCTGATAACCCCAATGAATGTTGTTTCCTTCTTCCTGTTCTATCCAGAGTCTTCCTGTGTAAGGATCAGAGAAAATATCTCTTGCAGCTGAGCTGCGCTGCAGAAGCTGTTAGGCCAGAACAGAAACAGCAGCAGCAGCAGCAGCAGAGACTCTCTTGGCAATGT
This sequence comes from Coelastrella sp. MACC-549, assembly GCA_018290735.1. Classification (NCBI taxonomy): domain Eukaryota; kingdom Viridiplantae; phylum Chlorophyta; class Chlorophyceae; order Sphaeropleales; family Scenedesmaceae; genus Coelastrella; species Coelastrella sp. MACC-549. The sequence goes on from JABEVS010000030.1 coordinate 42,618, forward strand.
TGTGCCATGAAGCGAAAAGTGAAGTGAGTCTTATTGGATGGTGGATAGAATATGTCTTGACAGCTGAACCTGAGAAAGGTTAAAGAACATACTACACAGGCTAGGCACTTGTTGGAATTCACCTGTGGTGGTAGTGGTCCACAGACTCCTTTCATCATGACCAGGTGCAGCTGATCAATCTCAAAGCCAACATCAGTCTCACTCTCAGCATCACTGCTGCCAGCAGCACCAGCAGCCCTGCCGGGACCTTGAGGAAAACTGAGGCCTCTGTGGCAGCAGCAGCATTGGCGGCGATGGTAGCATCAATAGCAGCAGCAGCAGCAGCAGCAGCAGCAGCAGCAGTGATGTCATGATGCTGGGACCATTGTTGGGTTCATGTCAATGTCAACAAACAACCCACAGTACTTGGGCACATGAGCCTGTGGCTGGCCATAAGCCTGTGGTGCTGCTGTGGTGTGGTTGCTCATGATGCTATCTTGTTCTACCTGATGAGTGTGCCTGTAGTACGCTACTGCTTTGCTGCCGCTGCTGTGATGCTGTCACTGTGCTGTACGTGTTGATACTGCTTTGTCAATATGTTCTGCTTCTGACCTCTGTTAAGCTGCTGAACACCAAGAGTAGCAGTGCTGCTGCTGCTGCTGCTGCTGCTGCTCTCACCTTGCTGCTGCTGCCTGCCCCACAGGAAACAGCAGTGTGCCTGTTGCCGCCTCAAAACAGCAACAGGCTGCCGACCAGATGTCATAAGCAGCAGTGGATGGCAAGTGAAGCAGCGCCTGAGTTACAGGAACATGACACATCAGCAGCGTTGTTTTTGTTATCAATCAGCACATGCTAGGGAAGTACAGCACGAATCTTGTTTGAGATAATTCATCAATGTGATGGCTGGCGGCAGGGTGAAGCTGCCTTGTTCCATTATGTATGCAGCACTGGCTACTGCTGGTCAACCTGTAGCAGCGACTGTTGTTCGATCATGACTGAAACCTGATCCAAATCTTCAAAGAACCACACAGCCTGCAGGCCCAAGATGCATTCATCAACTTCAAGACTGAAATTGCATGTCAACTGAGCCAATATTCGGTTGACCAACAATAACATTGCAACAGCAAGTAACTACTTTAAGTGTCAATGTAGAACTGCTGGCATAAAGAAGATCTTCTTGGAGTATGATATGCAGCAGGGTGATGGTTGGACTGCAAAATGCAAGTGATCTTTCCTGTCTGCTGCATTTAAATAAAGCAAGTAGTAATCAAGTATGAGATAATCACAGTTCTGACGCCCCCCTGACCTCGGGTGGTGTGTATGCGGGTGTTTCATACTGCGCCACAGCAGCACATCCCTCAACCACTTGCCAATGGTGATGAATGCTGCTTGAACCACGACCAGAAGTGCCACTAGAACTGCCACCGCTGCTGCTGCTGCTGTCATTGCTGCTGCTGATGATGATATTCTGCAGCCAGCTGAACAGCCCTACATGACCTGTGACACTGCTGCTACCACTGCTGCTGCTGCTGCTGCTGGAGTTGAAGCTGTTGGAAATGGGACTGCTGCTGCTACCAGGTGAAGGGGCACTGCTGATATTCCTTACCGCTGCTGCTGTTGCTGCTGCTGGTGATGTTGGTGGTGGCAGCAGTGGAGAAGCGCTGCCAAAGTCGATGAGGGTCCAGTTGGCGACAGTGATGTCATGTTGTGACATGCCTCGCACCACCTACACACACACATAACAGCACACAAGCTTGATGTAATACAAGGTAAAGTATGGGTCTTACAGCAACAACTGAGCATGTTCTGCACTTGACTAGATAGTGAGTTAACTCTCAAGCACATTGAGGGAAACATAGAAGGGCCTTCAGCTAGCAGCTGCTGAAGGTGGTTCTATACTTCCTTCAATGTGTTCAAGTGTTATTCAGCTAGCAGCTGCTGACTGCATCAAGTGGATGAGTCGTCAGGTGCTGCCAGTAACATGCATCACCCTCCATGCGGTGCAGCAGCAGCAGCGGTCCAAACACGTACACTTGTATATTGTTACGGTGTTTAGGCAGTAATTCTGCACTGCTTGATATACAGCTCATGACTATGCCTACCTTGCCCTGTTTCTGCAGGAATGGCTGCTGCAGCAGTATGTTGCTGGGCTTGACATCTCTGTGCAGCACCGCATGTCTGTCGTGCAGCTCAGCCAAGGCAGTCAGCAGCTGATGAGCCAGGTGACGCACAGCAGGAGCAGGTAAACCCTGACAGCGAGACCTACAGCAGCAGCAGCAGCAGCAGCAGTAGTGCTTGATGTGTAAACCCCAGCAGACAGCTGGAGCAGATGAGATCTGGTGGGTGGACCTCACTAGCAGCAGCAGCAGTCAGCAGTCAGGAGCTTGTGAGCCAGGCAGCAGATGGCACGGACTAGTACACTGGAGATCAGACAGAGTGAATCTGTAGGGAAGCAATCAGCAGCAGCTGCAGCAGCAGCAGCTATACAGGTATGCCAGACTCAGCAGGGCCACATGTCACATCCCTCAGGGCTTGGGACAGTACAGGAGAAATTTAAGAGCCATCCAGGAAAATACAATACACAGACTAGTGAACATAAGATTGACTGCGACGTCAACCCAGTCAACTTGTCACGACCTGTGCGCACAGTTCAAGACATTGCCTGCCTGGCTGATGTGCCTAGACCTTTCAACACTCCGTGTCGTCGCTTCTGCGCTTCTTGATTGAGAGCAACTGAGAGCATAGCAATGTTAATGTAACACTCCTCTACCTTTTATTGATGAAGTGCAGCACCCAGCTCAGGCTCTGTTGCAGGGGATTCAACAGGAGGACGACAGCTTGCAGCCCGTGCAGGTCACTCATGCTGGCAACACCAGCATCAGCGCTGCTGCTGGTAGCGCTGCTGGCCTTGCTGCTTGCATATGTAGCAAGGGCATCATATGCAGTTTGCTGCTGCACTAGCTGCAGTTTGCCGCTGTCAACCTGCTGCTGTTGCTGCTTGTGGATGCATATACTGTCTAACAGCAGTGGCAGATGCCTGCTTGTGCTTGATCCTGCAGCAGTTGCTGATGTTGCTGAATTGATTTGCTGCATAATGTGCAGCTCCTGCAGTGCAGCTGCCTGGCGGGTTTCTGTAGGAGTGTTGATCACCTGGGGATGACAGACAAGACACACTGGACACCACCAGTAACAACGATCAGCAGACTCTTAGGGGTATTCATCAACTGGGTGATACCCAGCATTTAGTGCCATTTCAACTGACAATATGACATGTAGAAAATCTATTCAGAGGCCCTCCAAGCCAAGTGCCAGGTGGTACAAGGGTGAAGAGAGGCACGTGGAATTCTCCACACATTGGGTAGCTGGAATAGGCAGGGTGTGCCCTAAGGGACTGTTGCCAGCAACCCACCTTTGCAATCACTGGCGTGTTGCCGCGAACCTCTGCTGCCTTCCAGACGGTTGACCTCGGCCCTGAGTGGATCTGGGACAGCAAACGATACGTGCAGCTGCTGTCACTGCTGTTTGCTGTCGAGTCCCTTGCAGCAGAACTTTCCATGATGTCTCCTGGCTCAAACGACACAGAGAGTTCGCTGTTGCGGTCAGTGATATGATGTCCTGCTGGCGTTACAATGTTTTCAAATATTCTGTGGTCTCCTGCGTATCAAAGCGGAGCTATGCTTGACGTACGTTAGCCATCAGCTGCTGTTTACAGCTGCTGTATCAGTGCCCTGCAGCAGCGTGCTTCTGTCGTCTTGCGCAGTTGGCTACAATCACAAGAGCTATTACAGGTTTTCAAACCGCAGCAGGGTACCTGGTCGTCCTGGGCAACCATGCTGCAGCCATCTTTGTCGTTTGCTGTTGATGCGGGGTGATCCTCGCCACAGCCCATCAGGCAGGGATGATCTGTCGTCTTGCATAGCAGGCCAGCGTTTACTACAACAGCACTATATTATCATTGCAATATTGAACCAGCTGCAAACTGCAGTGAACGGGTTTGCCAAATGCAATGAGTAAGGTGCGGTGTTTCAAGACAGTATTATTCCGGCACTAATGTATCAGTATACTCACAATGCCATCAAAGGCCTTCCTTTATGTGCCAGTAAGGCCAGACAACCTGGACTGCCGGCTTCATCAGGCTCGAGATGCAGCACCTGGCAGTCACTTTCAAAGCATGGCTGTAGTTGGCAACGCAACCCCTGCCTTGGTAACACAAGATCATTGGGCACTCGCGAGTAATCAAACCAGTCTCGACCCCAACATGTGATTTGCAGAGATGAGCAGGAGGCCTTCCAGATGGGCAGATGCAGTCGTTGCCGCTCATTAGAGTATTAATTAATACCGTTGTACCGTTATAACCGCTTGAACCGAGTAGCGTGGATGATGATTGCTACTCATTCCAAGCGGTTCTGGAAGCGGCAATGCAGAAATAATGCTTTTCAGGTTGAATACATGCAGTGACAACCACAATTAATGAATTGATCTGATCAGCCATTTCCAAGTTGATCAACCCATCTCCTAATAAGTATAACTGTGCATAACCACTCAACATGCCGCCATAGCAGCCTGTCAACAATTATTGCAACCAGCAGACTCCCATTGACAACAAAGATGAAGTGGCCTTACTTTGAACAAGTATGTTACACGTGCTCAGTGTATTGAAGCTGTAAGCCATAGAAGGAAGCTTCAGGCAGCACCCCATCTTTCATTACCGACCTGCAAACTGGTAGCTTGGCAAGCTCCATTGCTGAAAGCGCAACTGGATCTCCCAAACCATATGCCAAAGCTGCACTTGAAGGGTTTAGTAACAAAGCTGAAGTACGTCTGCCCATCGCCACCATGCGCAACTGTGACTGCTAACAACATCCGCAATGCTGGTGCCTGATTATGTGCCGCATAGCAGTCTACACAAAATCCAGCAGCTTGTGACGTATTGATATCCTCAGGAGGCATTACTGCAAGCAGTACGCCCCCTACACCCATTGCGGTACAGCTGTAGAAAGGGAGGTGTTGATTGGTCCCTTTAGTGGTGGTGATTGTGTGGCGTGCTGACGCCAAGATGCGGAGATCCCATGTTGCAGTCCTTGGCATACCGCCATCAATGGGCCAGAGAGAGAAGGGCCAGTGAAGCCCACTCTGCTGCCATGCTTGCAGCGAGAGATACAAAAGAGGTTTAGGTCGACCAGCCTCATCAAGAAGGTGCCTTTGCAGCTTCTGCTGTTGCAGAAGGCTGCTGCTGTCCTGCATCTCCCCCCTCAACATGCCCAGGCCTCTGCTGTTGTAAAGCAAGGCCCAGGGCTTTGAGACCCTCCGCATTGCTCCTCAGCTGCTTTGCTGTTGCTGCCATGGCTGCTAGCTGCTGAAGTCGAGGTGTCAGCTGCCTGCTGGTAGCCAGCAGCTGCTGGCCTGTGGCAACAAGTTTGTTTGCAGAATCCTGCATGTGAGCACACCCGTACATGACTGCGACTTGGAAAAACACTGGTACCAACTATCTGTGCGGAATGCCGATGTGGATGGAAAACATGCCCATCAATCATACCCAGCAATTAGGGGAAGTAGGCTGCCCAGGCACGGATAGACACAGCACACGTCAGACACCTGCCATGCGCTGGTGCATTCTGAAACACTGCTGGTTGCAAGCACTAGACAAGCTTGCTGCAGTTTCACTCAGTGGCATGTAATCGAATGCTGCTGTTGCCCAGGCCAATACTGATTCAAGCACACCAACCCATATCAAGCCCAGTGATCAAGCCATGCAGCAGGACAGGCTTCTCCTGTGAAGATTGCCGCAGCAAGTACTTGTATAGAATATGCTCACGTGCAGGTGTTGAGCGGCATCCTGGTGCAGAAGGACGTTCTCCAAAGCATACTCGCACAGCTGGTGGGACGACCGGTTACTGTTGGCTGTGTATGATTCCAGTTCGCGCCCGATCCTAGTCGCTGAGCCCTTTATTGTTGTTTCTAGTGCCTGTGAATCAGCCATGTCGCATCACAAGGTCAGCTGGTTGTCCGCCAGGGCGATGGTGCTGTTCAGCTTAGATAAGAAGTTTCAGCCACGAAGAAGCTGCCAGTACTACCCAATCAAATGACCCTGTGACATTGCAAGGTGGTGTATTCTGCATACTTGACCACTGCGTACCTGCAATGCGTGCCAAATGTTGTTCAGTTGACTTCAAACCTCCCCGGGAAATTGGGCCCCAAATTGGCAATTTCAGGCCAGGTGGTAAACCACATTGCATGGAATATCGCAGTAAAGCAGCTGAAAATCAGCGGTTACATATCACCACAGTGCATCTACTATCATATCCACGCACATCATGCAGCATGTGCTTAGAGGAGGACTCAGGTAAATGAGAGCACACACAGCTGCACCTGCACAGGCCTTTGCAATTGCAATGAGTGCAACAGAATGTAGTGCTGCCTTCGGGTTGGCACAGCTTCAGTCAATACTATGTTATTTAGCCAGGCTGCTTCCTGGTGCATCTTGCGCATATCAGCGAGCTCATATAATATCCATCAACTATGCACCTCCAAGTGAGATGATGCAGTCCCACACCCCAAAACCTCCTTTCGAGATTTCTGCACACAGCGCAAAGAGGCTCTCTGCACTCCCATTCAAGTTAGCTCAGTAATCAGCTGCATCCAGGGCTGCTTCAGCTGCCAGTTCAGGGCTTCTTTTTTCTCCTGCAGACGCTGCTGCTGTTCTATGTCCTGTTTCCGCTGCCGCAGGAACTGTTTGAACCTCCTGCTGCCCGTCACCTTCTCAAACCACCATCTGCACCAGAACCAAGCGTAGCAGCATGCGACACTGAGTGCATTCTGTGCTAGTAGCATGAAAGTCCAACTTGGCGTGGCATTCTACTGAACAAGTGACTGTTAGTGGCTGGCGAGATTATATTTCTCAGTTTTCATTACAAGCCAATGATGAACTCTGCCATTGCCAAATCAGTGCTGACTCAGAACAGCAATTTGCGGCTTGAGGTAGTGGGACCGCTGATTGTGACTGTTGTAAGGGTGTTGTGATAATAGAATAGTGATGCAACGTGCAGCTGGTGCAGCAGTGCATGATGCACATTGGCGTCACTGTGATTGCTAGGTGGAACAGGCCCCCCGGGCCTTACCAAGCTACATCCAGTCAGGCTGACCTGGACTGATAGATGCTGAGCATTCCAGTCCATCCCACCTGATTCTGGACAGGAATGTGTTCTGGGAGTGCTGTTTATTGTGCTCCTTCCAGTGGTGATCAATCATGCTTCTGGTGTGTTTGGCCAACAGACGACCACGCTGATGCTCCTGCAGCGTGTTTGCTGTGATGCCCCGGGCTGCTGCATACAGCGCAAGGTCATGCCTCAGGCACTGCTGTTGCAGGACAGGTACCAAGCTGTGCTGCTGTTCCTGCAGCCAGGTGCAAGTACACACAGTTGTCAACTTAAGTACACGGCATGTGTGGTGGGTGTAACCTCCATTCCAAGTCGCGGTGCTCAACATCTACCAGCTGGCATATATGGCAATGGTCAGTATACTTTAGTAAGTGACCACAAGCTGACAACAACCGCAAGAGACCATCACCCAGCAGTCCCCCACCTTGTACTCTTCAACCTTCCTCCTCAGGGTACTCTGCTTACACCTCCACTCAACCCCAAAATCATACTCCCGCTGTGCCAGCTTCAACTCACCACCCTCAGCGACCTCCTGCTGAGCCTGCTGCAGGCGAGCATCATCCCTCTGCTGCTGCTCAGCTAGCGCTGTCAGGAAGTGGTGCACCATCTGCTCTGCAGCCACCCTGGCATGAGCCGCAACCACTCCAGCAAGCCCCCTCGGCATGTCGTGATGCATCCGCAACATACCCTGCAGAGGATCGTAGAATTTCTCAGGCTGTGGGTTGTCCGGTTGCTGCTGTCGTGCATGTTCCCCCTGCTGTCCTGACAGCTTGCTGTCCCTCCTTTTCTTCTCCAGGCACTCTTCCCACACCCACTGCACAAGCTCTCGAGACGCTGCATCAGATAGAACCCAGTACCTTGGAACATGCAGAGCTGCCAGAGCAGCCGCATCTCCTGCAAAACTGGCTGCAAAATCCTTTCCAATCAGCTCCTGCAGCTCCTGGTAAGAGACTTCATCAGTATCATAGAGTGATTGGTACCTGACACCCTGTGTCCCAATGATCAAGTCATCCTGTAGCTGCTCCTGAAGTGCCTGCTGCCATCTACTCAGCTCCTCCGCTATCCTGCGCTTCCTCAACTGCTCCAGCAGCTGCTGAAGTTTCTGCTGTGCCTGGTGTTCCTGTCGCTGGGCACTCTGCATGAGACCGTGCACCAATTTTGCCTCTATTGCAGGATGCATCAGATTTTCCTCCACCTGTTGCAGGATTTGCTTTATCGTTCTGTTGTACTGCAGGCAGCGGAAGATCTTCTGCCAACTTCTTCTGAAACCCAGCTCTGTAAACCATTGACCGGATCTGGACCCAATGTGTGCCAGGAAACATATGGCTGGACATGCCACAGCTTGTCTGCTGGCACCTCGACCTTACCAGTGGCTCCTGTGACTGCTGAGCCTGCACCTGTCAGGTGAGCAGGCAGTGGCTGATGAGATGCTGCTGCTGCTGAAGCTGGGAGGAGCCTGGGGCCCTGCGCAATAGCACTGGCCAGGGGGAAAGCGCAGCTGCTAGAATCTGGTCCCAGTACGCTGCTTGGCCTGCTGTCTACTGCCAAGCACAAGCTTGGGTGCAGGCTTGCGGACCGTGCACTGCCTGATAAGTGCTGCTGCTGCTGTGAGCTGTTAGTTGACTCTGCTCTTAATGCTGTCAAGCACATGTCCCTGAATGTTCCACCCATGCAGGAGTCGGGGACAGCCTCCCAATCATCTAGACCCCGGCGACTGCCACTGCCACTCACATCATACTTCCCAAAATGGCTGCTCATGGCCTTGTGCAATGGCTGCAAAAGAAGGTGCTCCCTAAAATAGGGTCGGTCACTGGTGAAGCTGCTTATTGACTGGGTGTCTCTGAACTTGGATCCCTCAACCATGTGCTTGTAACACTGCTGCACTTGCTGCTGTTGGCGGCTGCTACAAGGTTGAGAGCTGGCTGTGTTGCTGCCGCTGCCGTCAGAGCCTTTGATTAATATGCTGATCTCTGTGATGCTGACAGGCGCTGCCTTTGGGGCAGTTACAGCTGCTTCAGCAGCCATTGCTGCTACTGATGCCTTTGTGCTTGACAAACCCACCATACACACACTATCACTGTGCTGCCATGCCGACTGTGTCTCCTTTTGCTCAGACTGTTGTGCTGCTGCTGCAATCACTCGCTTACTGTCAGTGAATGTGTCATCTGCTGCTGCAACCACCTCCTCTGCAGTGGGCCCTCTGGAACCCCAAAACTGCTCTGCATCCTTGCTGAAAATCCCTGCTGCAGCATCAACTGCTGGACCATCTGCTAGAACTGTTGTTGTGCAGTTGGCCATGCCGTCAGCTGCTGCTGTCTCACTATCAGCCATCAGGGGCTTGTGCAGACTCCTACCTGCCCCTTTGGCTCCTGGCACAGTCACTGAAGACCTTCGTTTGGCAGTGCTGCAGCCGGTAGCCATCCTCTCTTGAGCGCTGCAGCAGCTGTCCATGCCACAACTGCTGCCAACAGCCAACCTGCGTTGCCATTGTTCATCCCACAGCAACCACTGCTGCACACACTTCAGGGCTTCAGGAGCTAGTTGGTAGGGGTTGTCCTCACCAACATCACCATCACCTGCTGAGCTGCAGGCCGACATTGATGATGTGCTGCCCATAGTAGCATCGTCTGTTTGTGTCGACACTGCCAAAGAGAGAATTGGGCTGCTGCCCAGAGGACTAACCAGCCAGTTGTGCATTGAATCAGCGGATCCCTCTGCTTCCAAGGCAGCAGCAGGTGCGGGGGAGTCAAGATGCAGCCAGCGGGTGTGCAGTGGGGAGTCCAGCGTTATGGAGACGTCCATGCGGGACAAAGTTGAGCTTGTGCGCTCATCATATTCTGGGGAATCACCACGGTGTGCTCCTGACACCGCCTTACCCAATACTGCCGACCAGTTCAGTGACCCCTCTCTGAAGAGCTTGGCGACTCTGTTTGGAATTGGATCACAAAGCCTGAGGGCTGAGACAGCTATACTGTCAGTACCATGCTGGCACAACTGTTCCAAAGAGACCCAGTCATGATCACCTTTGTGCAAACCAGCATTGGTGCTGCTTGCTGACAGGCTATGCTGCAGCTGCTGCTGAAGCTGGCTGTCGCACCAGGTCGACTTACAGTTGCCAGATAGGAGAGCTTGTTCAGCTTGGCTGAGGTGATGGGACTGCCGCCTAGTATCTCTTGTTGTGCACCTTGGGGTGTTGGGAGGAGTGGCAAAGCCCCACTTGTTGTTGCCAAAGAAGGCAGCTGACGAAGCACAGGCGCCTCCAATCAGGATTCCCAGTGTGGAGCACCTTGGGTTCAAAGACACAGGCGAGGGAACAGCTGGAGCCTGGTAAATGTCACCAACTGTACTACTGCTGAGAAGGCTACTCACTGCAACAGCAGATGGAGCAACATCAGTGTGACCTGCAGGTCTGATAGCCCTGTCAAGATCGCTGCTTGTCCTACTGGAGCTTGTCCTTGGCGGCAAGCCAGCTTCCTGTGCTGCTTTGGCTGCCAGCTGCTGGACAAGACCTCGCTGCTCTGGACTGCCTGGTCTATTTGCTCTAAGCGCACGCTGCAGGGAGAGCGGCGAGGTGGGGCGTCTGCTGTTGCAGGGCTGACAAGGGCGGCTGATACATGCAGCTGCGCTGTGCTCTTTGAACCTGGACTGAGCAGCTGCTCTCCTGCTGCCACCGACAAAAGGCACAGACACGACTTCTTCTTGCTGTTGCATTTTCTCTACTGACAAGTCCTGGAGTGGAACATCCAGGGCCTCGATTGACACGTCCACCATTCCCTGGTCACTGGGGAACACGTGGTGGCCTAGAGATATGAGCAGCTGAACCAAGCTACTGCCCACGGCAAGCGACTGACACTCCAAGTGCTGTGGTGGCAGTCCTGACAGCAATTCAGCTGCAGCCAAGGCCTGCAAGGAAGAGATCTGGGGCCAGAAGGAAACCGCCACCTGACCATCGCCTCTGCTGGCCAGAAAGCTGATGGGGCATGCAAGTGACTGGGAGTGGTGGTCAACAGCAAGGGCTTGGCTGCTGTGATTTGGACTTATTTGCCTGTCTAGTAGTCGTATAGAGTCTGAATGTCTTTTCAAGTGCCTGCAGCAGTTGCGGAGAGAAGACATGACGTGCAAGTAATTGACAGTTACAACCATGCAGACTCTGCACATGCACATTAAGCAACTCTATTGAAAAGCAGATGTCCGCTTGTGGTGTTCAATTGCATAACTTGTCAATATACTGCTGGTGATGAGGTGCACATGAAGCAGAAGTGGATGCACCAGACTGACCAAAGCAGTGCTGAGGGCAAGAAGCAGCAGCTCACCTCATGAAAGGGTGTTCCTGAAGCTGCTCAGGCACCTGAACTGCATCAACCATTGCTGCTGTCCCGTCTACTGGGTTATGCAGCTGCAACCAACCACCATGTTGCAAGTAGACAATGCATGAGTCATTGATACTGGGATTGGCAGGACATATTTGAGAGGTCATTATCCTTGCAATCCATCATGGAGCAGCTGGTAGTAAGCTACTTGTGATGCTTTGTAACAGCAGCAAGTGCGCTCATGAAACATCAACCAACAGCTGCAGCTACTGTTTAGTGCTGTTTAGCATGTGCACATACGTGTTGCAACTGCACAGCAGTCAACTGACCATTGTGTAAAGGTGATTGATGTAATAAACAAGTCAACTGTGCCTTGGCTCAAGATCCTACATGAAGCAAAGTCTGTAATCTCTGACACGTGGACGCTGGTCTTGGAGGTGCGTGCTGAGCGCTGCGGACGCCAGAAGCTACTCGTCACACCCATAGTACAATGCCTAATTGGTTATGGCCCTAAGGTCAATCTATTCGTGTGTAAGAGCTTCTGAAACTGTTTCAAACATAGACTGTTGCGATGAACGGACGGTTTCAGTCCTTGCTGAGATGGGTCCTAGAACTAAGGGAAAAAGTAATAAGCATGTTGTACAGACATCACAGTTGTGTTCATCCGGCAGGCAGGGTGTACTGCTGTCACAAAGCAACTGTACAACCGTCTGTCTGACCATTCATTGAACGTCAATGAAGACAGTTCCTGTCGCATACTTGTCGCAAAGAAGGCGTTACCTCACTGCATTGCACCCCACAAGCCAGTATCAAATACCGCACCTCATCTGGCAACCTACTGATCAGCAGAGGGAGTGTGCTGGCCGCAGAGTTTCTCTCGACGTCAGGAGCGCTGACACACTGGAGCAGTAACCAGAACAAGCATATGATAACAGCTTTGCAACGCTGGGCCTCTGCACCGTGCTTAGCATAGTATGGTACCAGGTAGCTTCAACCAGAGCAACAGAAAATGGCTATCAGCACATCATGGTGCATGATCCAATCCTGACCCAGGTCGCCTAACTTAGGCATGGCATTCCATGCTGCTGAAGGCAGGAACGGGCCGCATGCAGACGCACTCCTGGTAGGGAGGCTGCTGGGTGTACAGCTACCTGTCCAGTAAAAGCGGTGGACTGCGCACCACTGGCAGCTGTTGGAACTCCGAGTTGGCAAGCGTCTATTTTTTCTCACTTCTGCAGTGCACCTTTGTAACGTGGTGCACTTCATCATTGTAAATCCACCTAAGCCTTCTCAGTAGTCCTGCCTGGCGTGTTATACTCAATCCTGCCATGGACATCACAAGGAAACCATTTTGATGATCATTGCCGGTGGCGCACCCCTACTAGTAGCATGTCAGCTCCTTCGCCAGCTCATGCAATGTTGTGTGGCTCAATATCCTTCACAGCAGAGCAGATGTACACTGTGATGCATGTCAGCGCATTTGCCAAAGCATTAATGAAATACTTCAACTGCTGCATGGTTCAATTTCCTTCACTGTGATAATGCTGCAAGCAGAGGTCCACTGCAGACACGGTGTCTGCAGCTAACAATCACTGGCAAGCACTGCTGCATGCCAGTGCAGCTTCTGCCAGCTTTACCACTGTGCCTCTCCCAGCACCTAGTGTTCCTGGAAACACTGGGCAGTGCTACTGGGGCCCCCTGCTGAGCACTGTCGGGCATGCACTACCACCCGTTATGCAAGCCAGCTACTAAGCAAAGAGGCGTTTCAATTTTAAGCTGCTGAACCTGCAGCACTGTCATCATCAATTTCACGCTGATCATCGCACATATCTCTCCAGGAACCTCCTGTGAAAGTCACTGCGCACTGTGTCATTAATAAACCGCCGACTGGCTTTCACTTCTCCACGAGTTTGGTTTTTGAATACAACATCCTCATCCCACCTGTCACATGCATTGCAGAGCAGCAGTATGAGCAGCAACATATGACTCTTGAGGTGACCCATAGACACTCCACTCAATGTCGGTCACTGCACAAGTAACAGCACTGCTACCACAAACTGGTGCTAGTCAATCTTTCAAGTGCTGCTTACTGCTCACCTTCGCTTGACCCCAAAGTCCACATCCCCCTGCATGAGCGGGTTTCCACTCAGCACTTCTGCTCTGATCGCCTCCTGCCGCTTCTTCTCTTCCTCAGCTGCCTTGCGCTCTGCTTCTGCTGCTCGTTCTGCTCTAATGCGCTCGAGCTCTGCCTTCAACTCAGCCTCATCATCTGAGTCGTCATCCGAGTCTGAGTCAGAGTCATCGCTACTGAGGTCCGCATCTACGTCGTCTGCATCCTTGGCGTTAGGTATGAGCGCCCTGCTGCTGCCGCCGCCAGCACCATCTGGTGGTGCCGCCTCTAATAAAGCTAGATCTTTTTTCCGCTCCTCTGCAGCAGGTGACAAGAAGATCAGGTGAGCGTACGCAGGTACAGGGAGCCGAGCCCAGCTGTGCTTTGGAGGTTGTTTATTCAACAACATGCTGTTGACAGACCAACAGCTGTGACTTGCGAGGCTGCTGTGACCAGTTGTAGAGCTCAGTATCACAGCTGAGTACACTGAGCTGCACAACCAATCACAGCAGCCTCGCAAGTCACGTCAGCCATACCTACTTGTCTAGTTAACTGCTAACTAGTTGCTAGTCCCTGCTCTATGTAAGCTGCATCACACAAACAATGGCCTGCTGTTAGTGGCTGCAATGGCAGCCAGTAACAGCAGCTTCACATCACAAGCAATAGTGACAATTAGGCCCAAGCTGCTAGGCCTGCACCTGATGGCTGCTGCTGTAAAACCTTCCTATTAGACGTCCTGGGAATTCTATGCAACTACCGATCAAGCAGAACCCACCCTCAAAATTGATCCCTTTTGTCTTCTGTAAATGCTTCCTCTCCTTTGCTTCCAGTTGAGCCTACAGCGCAGTGATGCAGGCAGCAAACTGTTACCGATGTTCTGCGCAATAAGCTGTAATGATACATAAAGTTTTTCAATATTCATGCTGCATGCTGACTGCTGCATGAGCTCAATCAAAACAACTGGCAGCATTGCAGCTGACGGTTGTAAGTATTCTGATTGTGAACACTAAGGGCAGCAGACTGCAGAGCCTCGAATGCACATAAACAATTTCAGACGGATACAGCATGTTCACCTTAAGGTCCTGATACTCGAGCTCATGAGGTGCATTTTGGCCCTCCTGCCTGCAAATTTATGTGGGACAGTAAGCAGATATGCCCAATACCGCCGTGCACGCCCCATCCTGGTACCGTGTGCTGCCTCAACACTGCCATACTTACCTGAACTTCAACTTTGTGTGCGCTGCTTGGTTCTTGGCGGAAACCTGCCGGCTGGGAGCAAATATCCTCATGCCACCTTGCTCCTCATGACCCCGGGCAGGCGCCCATGTGGGCCTATGGGCGGTGGTCATTGGACCACCTTCTGGCTGTTAGGTTGAAAAAGTATTAGAGCGCCGTGAGCGGGTCCCTGAGTAAACACGGACGGACTCACGGGCAGGCGAAAGACTGGGGCGGGTAGTGATCCAGTTGCAAGAAGTAATTATATAAGGTGAATCAGGGAAGTACAAGGGAAGGTGCCCTACACCTGCATTGAAGGCGAGCATTGTCACGACCTGTTGATGGCGACCCATGCTCTTCGCAACACAAGCCGCGCGAGCACTGCGTCACTGCCGTTGCAATCCCAACAACTTGCTACAGACTGTCAATTGCGACCTGAGCTGCTCAGACATTCATACGGACAATAATGCAGTACTGTCCAGTACAGATTACTGCTCTACCAGGCAACAAGCCCATATAGCATCCGCAACGCCCTCTCCAGCGTCAATGGAAACCCCTAGACTGTGCCAGCACACAAGAACCTCACATGACACTGGGCACTGTCAGAGGCTGGGCGTGGAAAAAGGTACAATGCCAATCAATTGACAGTTTTTAAGTCTGCCAACCACACACAGACTATCATGTCCTAAGCTTCCACACAGGGAGCGTTTGCCGCATTCACTGGAGATCGTTAGCTACTTGCCAAGGCAGCGATTGCAACAGCTGCTGAAGCCTCCTTTTCGGCTTGTTGCGCCTGCTGCTGTTGCCGGCTGCGCTCTAAGCTGTTCAAGCGTTTCAGTTCTGCTGTACCCAGACCATACTGCCTATGGTGTGTTAAAGGAGTACCATAGAATGTGGCCTGAAGCACTGACAGCGTATCGCCATGTGAAACTAGCAGAATATGCTGCCCTGCATGCAGCTGTTCCAGGTCCTGCAGCAATACACAGCGCAACTGTCAACTGCAAGCTCACCAGTCTCAGTTGCTAGTTTCCTGGTGCGCAAACATAGAGGCGCAGCAAAAGAATCACTGGTACTTGATATGCAAACCAGCGCTTCATCATCCCTGTGTAGACAGGCATCTATCCAACAAGATGCAACACAATAGAGGCTGCATCATATAGCATATAGTAGTACTTCAGCTTGCGGCATCCCCAAAGATGCCCCTGCCCACCTTGAACAGCTGCTGCAACCTTGCTGACACCTCTTCAACACTTTCTCCATCCGCGTTCCCAGCCGGCTTGCTGGCTGGGTCAAGGAGGTCACCCTCCCAGGCAGGACAGTAGTTGTCATGGCACTGCAGTTCCAGGTGAGCACCGAAGAACCGCTCACGTAGCAGAGGAGTCTCCTACAGCGATATAACACCGTGGAGTTTACAATTCAAACCCACAGGCACACCGGCTTTGGCTCAGGTGGCTTGCAACATCTTTGTTTAATAACAGGCAGGGTGGTAGCTGATCACAAGCATAGGTTACTAATAGCTCCACATCAGCAAGTGCAATTGTTGACACGAGTCATCTTATCTGTATGCCAAACGCAATAAATAGCATGTTGTGAGGGCCAGGCCGCACAAATTGAGGAAGACTACATGCATAGAGCTTTCTCCAGCATGGATACTGGGCCTGCTCATGTTGCTGTTGTGCCGTTACATCACTGACCGCTTTGGTGTGCTAGGCTGCCCTTGGTATCTCACCTGTATATGTTCCTGGCCGATACCTGCTGCCTCTGCTGCGATGTGTGCTGTCTGGACAGTGCGGGAGAAAGGAGAGGTGTACACTCTCACAGCATCAGTGGGAACCCCAAGCTGTGCCAGTTGCTGCTTAAGAAACAACCTGCAATAAAAACACCGCACGTTGTTGACAAAGTACTACTTGCTGCTGGGAAACCTGCTTCAGAGCCGAGCAGTGTAGATGTTGTTGATGGTGAGCATCAAGCTTTCTGTTGCCTACCCTGCTGCTGCTGCTTGCTGTTTCCCTGCTTCGGCAAGCCCATACTGTGCTGTAATGCCATTTTCCTGTGCAGCAGCACATCCACAGCAGGATCATTGAAGCAGACTGAGATGATGGTGTCATGGTGAAGCATGACAGCTTATTGACAAGTGAGAAGCATCCTTGGCATGAGCGGGTGCCAGTCTTGCTCAAGATATGTTTGTTGTTGGTGCATCCAAGTGTGTATGTCCCAGCTGTAGGCTGTTGACAGAACCTTTATAAACACTCTATGAAGCACATACCAATGCGCTAACGATTATTGCTGCCTCGTTCGCCAAGCTTCTGCCATGCCTCAGCACCCTGCAGGAGGTGGAGTGTCCTGGTGTTGAAGTCCATGTTGGCACCTGATCAGGTCCTGAAAATCTGTCGCTCTCACTCGTACCAGTAGTTATTTCTAACCTGCATGTTGAACTCAAACTGGGACTGTCTCCGAGGCTGTTGAAAGTTCAGGGGTTGCTAAGCATGGCATGTGATTCCTGGTCTGACCGCAGTTTACATGCAAAAGCAAGTTGCGTTGAACACTGTGTTCCAGTGCAATATATGCTGTGCTGCGTTTGTACCTGTACGGTACGTGAGATCGCGATCAGGCCCCAGTATCGACGCAGCTTTGCAATATGGGCTGATTGTATGGGTCACGTTATTGTCAACGACAGCTCAAGGCCGATAGCTGTCAGATGAGCTACTGTTTCAAAAACACGGATTGACAGATGAACGGCTACCAAGGGCCGAAGAGGTTACCGTGCTGAAGACTATGAGTATAATGCATTTTTTGGTTCCAACATAACCTGATGCGGAACTGTAGACAAGATTTGTTGAGCAATGGTATCTTCACACCACAGATTCGGTCTGGTAGAGTCTTGATAAAAGCATGGATAACTTTTGGAACCTACGCAGACGGCTGGCAGACGTGTCAAACACTGACCTAGACAACAGCTGCAAGTACAAGTGCATCGACTTTCTGAAGTCCCGGGAGACTCCTTGCTGCATTGTGGTGACTGCATCAGGTAGGCAACATCATACGCGTGATGATGCCATGTGCCCTGGTGCAAGATCAGCTGGTTGAGCACCACACAGGCTGGGCATCTGCTGTTACTGCCATCCCTCTGTGACGCTGATTGGGACCCTGTTCAATCATCATGCCGGGTGTTCACAGGATTCCATGGCGAATCGAAGCAGGAACTGCAGCGTCTGGCAGCTAGCATCGGGGCCACGTACTCGGGCGATCTCGTTCTAGGTACTACAACCCACCTCATTTGCAAGCGGTTGATTGACTGCTTTGGCACTGCAAAGTATCAACGTGCCTTACAGTGGGGAATCCATGTGGTTACTTATGACTGGCTGCAAGCTAGCAGTGCAGCAGGCAAGCCGCTGCCAGAGCAGAACTACAAGGACGACCAGCCACAATCCCTTCAACCATCACCAAAACCAGTAAAACGCCAACAGCAGAAGGCACATCCCGATTGCAAACAGCAAACAACTGAGTCAACGATCACACAACAATCAGTCTATGAGGAGCCTCATGCCACAGCAGCCGCACAGAGAACCAATCAGCAGCATGGGTGTGGCACCCCAGCTGCTGCGGCACAGCATCAGATGCAGGTGCAAGAGCAGCAACAGCAGCAACAGCAGCAACACCCTCCGTCTTTGCTGCAGCAAACACAGCCTACACAGCAGAGGCTGCTGCTGAAGGATCTCCCAGACGACTTTCTGCTGCAAGGCAGTGAGCCAGAGGATGCTGCGACTGACCCGGCAGAAGATGATGCAGGACGAGCTGGCATTGCCTTTAGCCTCAGCCTGTACAGCGTGCAGCAGCAGCAGGAGTATGACTGTAGACAGCAGCAGTCAAGTGCTGACCTTGACAATGATAAGCTCAACAGGCATACCACTCATGCTGGTGCTGCAGGAGATGCTGTATTTGGGTTTAGGCAGCTGACAGCAACAGCAACTGAGCAAACCAGCCCATGCATGCAGCACTTTGTGCCCATGCATCACCAGCAGCAGCAACAGCAGGAATCCTTGTTGGCAGTGTCAGATGTGCTGAGGCCGGATGCCACAACTTCAGAACTTCAGCCAGAGGGCATCTCAATCGTGCAATCAAGTTCAGCAGCAGCAGCAGCCATGGGCCCTGCCTTGCACCAAAGAAGCGTATTATTCACCACAGCGCTGCCCAGGCCTCAGGCCTCAGAATCAAGCCTGTTTGTTCCTGCTGCTGCTGCTGTTGATGGTGGTGATATCCCGGTTAATGCAATTTCCCTTGCCACCTCAGCCACAACAGCAGATGAAGTTGAAGATGCAAGTGGGGACAGCCCCATTGACCTGCTTATACCTGAGACCCAGGCTGAGCTGGAGGACCCCTGGGGTGCTGCTGCTGCTGGTGGAGGTACCCCGGTCAGTTTGAAGTACTACGCACTGCAACAGCGCAGCAGGAGACACACGGCAGCAGCACCGATGAGTGGTGTGCCATTTATGGCAGGGGTGATGTGGGGTGGGGCTGCATCGGGGCATGTTCCTGCCGCAGCAGCTGCTGTTGATCCCAAGCAGCAGCAGCAAGATGATTCCCAGGATTCAGGGGCTGATGAGACAGAAGATGAAACAGCAGAACTCAGTGCGGCTTCTTTGGAACAGCCGGGGGCCGTAGATGAAGATGGGCTGCAGGATGATGACTCTGTGACACGGCCCTGGAGCGGCAGCAGCAGCACAGCACATGCTCAGCAGCGGCAGCGGCAGCGGCAGCAGCAGCCAGAATTCAGACTGACACAGTCCAGTGGCGGCGTCAGTGACAGCAGCAGATGCAGCTCAGGCTTGAGCAGGCTGCGGAGGCGGGATGGGTACAGGAGGCGAGGCAGGGTGCTGCTCTCAGAACTGCCTGATCCCTCTGACATTGAACTTCAAGACAGTGACTGTGAAGGAGACTGTGAAAACAGGTGTGAACATGACTGTGAGGTTGAGGGACAGCAGGGGACGGGTGACAATGCTGGTGCAGCTGGTGGCGATGACATCTTAGAAGACAGTGATTGTGAGGACCTGCAAGGGACTCAAGGAGCGGATGTACAGCAGCAGCAGCAGCAGCAGCAGTTGAGGGTACATGATAGCCACATGAAAGCTGCTGTTGCTGTCAAACAAAAGGCAGCAGCAGCAGTAATACGGCCAAACAGCCCAGTGCACAGCTGCACTGCCAGCAGCCTACCTGCACTTAGTAGTGACGAAGACGTCAGCAGCATAGGCCGCAAAACAACCAGCAACAGCGGCATCACAAGCCCAAATGCTGCGACAACAGACACCCCAGCAGTGTCAGGCAGCAGTGCTGTTGAGATGCCTGTCATGAGGCTGAAATTCTCGCTGTCTAACACCACTGACATAACTGCAGGGGTGGAGCAGCAGAACGACAGCACATACACTCCCAGCTGCAGCTACATGTCAAGTGAGTGCAGCCCCTGTAGCGACACAGAAGAAGATTATTGCAGCGCTGCATCAGGTGGACAGCAACATCAAACCCCTGAGGAGGAGGAGAAGCAGATGCAGCAGCAGCAGCAGCAGCAGCAGCGTAAAGCTGGAGCCTGTGGCTCGGGGAAGTCACCCTTGTCAGATCCGAGCACCTTCATCACCAGGCGCAAAGGAGGCAGGGCCCCAGGAATACCACAGCATCAACAGCAGCAGCAGCAGCAACAACAACAACAACAAGAGCAAGTGCCATCTGCTGCAGCATTGTTGGGTCAGGTGTTTGTCAAGCAAGAGCCAGAAGCCTTCTCAGCAGAGGAGTGGCAGCATGAGCAGGAGCTTTGCTTTCCGGCTGAAGCCAACCCTGCAGATGCCATGCTACGGGCTTTGAAGCAGCAACAGCAACAGCAGCCCCTTATGAAGCCAGCGCCTATCAAGCAGGCGAGGCTCACTCCTGCCGATTACCTGCTGCAGGACCTGCGGCAGCGGCAGCAGCAGCAGCAGGCCAAGACAGCCAGCAGTACATCAGGTGAGTTTGATGATGATGCAGACAGTCAGCGGGCTGACCCCCATCATCTGCAACAGCAACAGCAGCAGCAGAGGTGGCCCCGCAACTCTGTCTCCAGCTGTGCAACAGACATCAGCACCATGTCGCGGAAAGTGCCCTTGACAGTTGTTGGTGGCTGCGAAAAAATTATTTGTGGTGAAAGTGTGACGACAGATGGCTTGCCTGGCAGTACAACACCCTTGGAGCGGCTGCTGCAAGCAACACTGGCAACCAGCAGGGATAGCGGTGCAGCAACAGCAGGGATAGCAGCTGCAGCTGTGAAGCAGGAGCAGGTTGACTGGCTGCACACACCAGAAGGTGATGCCAGCAGAGCAGCAGATACCGGCACCACAGCAGCGGCGGCAACTGGGGCTGAATCAGAGGATGACGCGTTTGAGATCACGGAGTTGCCCACCAAGATTGTTGCGGCACGGAACAAGGCCATGAGGAAGCAATTGGGTGCTCAGCTAGCCCACCTTAGTCACGCCAGTGGTGACCAGGTGATCAGTGTGTCCAAGGTTTGGTGGACTGCTTCAGCTGCTTGTTGGTAAATCAGGGCGGATGTGGGTAAATCACGGTGGAGGATTCCCTCAGCAAATAGGCCACCTGCTGTTTATCTCTTCTGTAATTGTGAATAGAAGTCCTCTGGAGCAAGCGAGGAGCATGAGTAACATTACTATTTCAAAACAGTGTCTGTAGCTGCCACCTTGTCTCATGTTCCCCTCCTTCTCAGCTGCTGCTTTCTGGACACGCTGCTGGACAGCAGGATAGTGTACGCGCTTCTTGCTGCTTGTCATATAAAGTACATAGGGCCCTTGCCTTCCAGTGACGGTAGCTGTGGTTCACATGGTATTGCACCCACGCATCATGCAGTATCCCTAGAGCAACAAACAAACAACACCAGTCAACAGCCATCACTGTATCAAAGCAGCAATCTCTACTGGTTGGCTTGCTTGGTGATGCTGCTGCGCAAAGATGACACGCAAAGCAGCAACCTCTACTCGCTGGTTTGCCTGGTTCTGACGCATCTCAGGTCATTCCTCTGAAGCTGCTGGCCAAGGCGCCCAGGAGCAGCACTGCCAAGGCCTTCCACGGCCTGCGGAACAGCAGCAAGCTGGTGTATGCAGACCAGGTGCAGGTGAGCAGGGTTCAGGGCAACTTGTTTAGCATGCAGGATGGTTGAGTGCTGTGCTTTCTGATACCATACCCACCTAGCCCCTGAGGACACCCTTCGAGATCCAACCTTTGCACATGGGGTGGCCAACAGCATCAAACACTCCAATGTATGCCATCTGCAGCGACTACGTTGCAAAAGTCAGCAGTAACAGGTGCCTGCGTTGTCCTGCAACATCATGCCAACAGCCAGCGTGCTGTGGTGCAGCAGCTTATCAATGAGCAAGGTGCATCAGCCACAACATGCTGTAACGTTCAGCTGACATACTGCATGATGATGCCTGCCATTGCATGCTGCTTCAGATCCCTTGGGCACATGCAACAATCAGCACCAAGGAGAAGAGCAGATGTGTCATTGTGGCAGATAAGGTGGCAACAGCAGCAGCAGCAGCAGGAGGAGGATCAGGGACTGCAGCAGCAGCAACGGCAGGAGGATCAGGGGTTGCAGCAGCAGCAGCAGCAGGAGGAGGATCAGGGGCTGCAGCGGTGCCCAGTGACGATCAGCAGGAGGAGAAGGTGTTTGTTGCTGAACCAGTGGCCTTCTACAAGCTGGATACAGGTGGGCGAGGCCAAAATTACGTCACTGGTATATAAATAGTTTGAATATGACAACATTGCACTGTCTTTGACGGACTACACTTGCTGTCTGTGATGCACTGCATCTGAACCTGCTCAGGCCCTAAGCAGGCTGCACTTTGAGTTGTTATGAACCAAGTGTACCGGCAGCAGCCAGTCCCTGTTTTGCTGTTGTTATCTGCTGCTGCTCTGCCGCCTGACAGGCGAGTGGTGGTTGGAGTTGCTGCGCTTCCACAGCACCAAGGAGCTGCGGCTGCTGGCCAAAGCAGCTGAATGCAAGCTGCACCTGCCTGCTGACTTCCACCTGAGCTATGAGCTGCTGAGAGGGATGACTCATGAGCATGTGCCTATGAGACGGGTGCAGGGTGAGTTGATCACGCTTGTGGCCAAGAACCTGCACTGCAAGAGCCCACTCTGAAAGATGCATCTGGTATGCTCAGGGATTTGCATGTATCTAAGGCCTCAATCTGAGGCACTTGGAGTGCAATGCTGGTTGCCGACTTGACAGCACCACCAGCCGTAACCCCCATCTGCTGGCATGTTTTGAGAGGGGCCCCAGGCCAGCATCATACTGCATAGCAGCACCATAATGGTTGAGTTGTGTAAACAGCTATGAGTACCTCAGGTCAATTTCTTCAGATGTTTACCCTTCTGTGGTTGCACGTCGCATCTGGTACTACCAGATTAGTAATCTGCAACCGCACCATACTGCTGTTGTTCCTGTTTATCAACTACAGCCCTGCCCTGCTGTTGCTGTTTTGATTACAATATTGCTGTTGGTTGTCCTGTAGGTGAGTTCAAGCTGAGCAAGGTGAAGAAGGTTCCCTCCAGCAGCCGCAGCCGAGCCAACCCGTTCTTTTGGAGATACAGCATCGACACAGCAACATGCCAGGTACTTACTGATAGGCCAGTCACAGATTATGTGGTACAATGATAGACGGAGGGCCTGCAGCTTGTGTGCTGGAGCATGAGTGGCTTAAGAATTTCAAAAACTTGTATCAGTGATACCACTTGCTGTTGAGCAGGAGTCAGAATTGTAGTATGTCACAGGGTAATCACATGGAAGAGAGAAATGGCAAAATCTGGCGGCCTCATTCTTAAGGTTTTCGCCTGTGCGTATGTCTGAGTTGGAAGGCGATGACAGGTATAACACATGCCCTTTGCATATTCAACGGACAGCAGGTATCAATGCAGCACACATGTCGTCTCTGTTACGTTTTAGGTTGGGTGCACATGACCTCCCTGTTGCCACAGGTAGGTGGTCTACTGATGCTGACACAGGACAACGTTTGCCCAGACACTTGCGCCACTGTCAACACTGTGCTTCAGGTTCTGTTGGGGATGAGTTTCATAATATTTTTGAGTGTGAGTGGTACAATCAAGTGCGGTCCCGTTTTCCCCGGTTGTTTGAGCAGTTTGGTGGCCATGACACCTTGCACTCTCTATCACTACAGCTGGTCCTCATATGGCACGTTTCATGGGTCAGGATAAGCGTCTTGTGGCTGCATTTGTTCATGTTGTGGTGATGCATACGTTAGGGTGCGCTAAGATTACAGCGTGTTACACGCAGCTGAGCTGCACCCCGGATCCGCTGTGTAAGTACGCGTTCTGCAAGCTTACTTGCCACTTCTACCGCAGCTCCTTTATCAAAGGCTGCATTACACTCTTCTGTATACTTAAGCCTTATTTTCAAGGTCAAATGCCGGTGGTGATGTACGCGTAGAGGCACGCGTCAAAAAAGGCGCGCTATGATACACGCCAACCTGCCCCGCAGCGGGGTCCCAGCTATCCAACTACGCGTATTCTAAGCACTTCAGTCCAAGCATGCGTACATCAAGTGCGCGTACTTGGTGTATCACTTGGAGTACGCGTACAGTATGCGTACTTAACTGCCTGACAAGGAATGATTTTGATCATATGATGAATGTCAAGTAGACACAAAACCGATTTGTGTCTGTGACAGACATATTTGCACGCAGTATGCTGGTCCTACAGCTTGCCTGTATGCAGGGTCCCCTACTATTGCTGCAGCATCAACATTAGGTTTGCAATCAAAATCAAGTTGATCAGGAGACTAGTCAGGAGCACACTAGTCGCGCATTTGCCATAGCATTTCAACTTGCTGCATGGCTCAATTTCTTCTACTTGTTCATCACAGCAGCTGCCAGAGGAGTTGCCGAGCTTGGCCGCCAAGCTGGGGTTTCCTTGACGCCCAACAACACACTCTGATTTGTGAGAGGTGGTTTACTGCTCTCCAAAAACAACCTAACACTCTCTGATTTGAGTGGTGCATCATCACCAGTTGCCCGGACACAAAAACAGATACAGGGCATCAAAGAAACGATGGATCATCCAGAAGTAACGGCTGGCAGCTGCTGCCAGGTAGTGTCATTGCGCCGCAGACTTTCCTCAACAACTGTCCGGCAAACCCTTCGACCAAAGGATGCCACACCCCTGACTATGTCGCTTCTTCCCCACCACATCCGCCCTTCCAGAGGGCCAGGCCACTGCTGCTGCAGCTATGCATACACAACCACAGTCGCAGCTGCACCGACCTGACAGCACCTGAAAAGATCACCAAAAACCTTCCATCTCAGAGCAGATTGCCATTCTGTGACAGCAGCAGAACAAGGCTACTTCTCCGATGAGGTTCAATACAGAGACCTTCGCCAGGCAAGACAGGTCCACTAGACAAGAAAGCTTTGCCGCGCACAAAGATGATGCCTATCAGCTCTGCTGGTTTGCCACGCAGCACAAAGCATGTTGTACACATTATCAGCTTATCACTGTCGCAACATGCATGTACAAAGAGGCTGCTAAGATGACCCAATGACTTGCGCTGTCAGGCTTTGAGATACAGCACTGCATCACTGCGTTGATGATCCTGACTGGCCTGAAAATGAACATATGCACAATCTGCACCAAGACTGCTGGTGTGTGCTCCATAGGCAAGGAGCCCAAGTTCCCTACTCAGGAGGAAAGGAAGTGCAGTAGCCTATTGCCCTTTTCAAAGGATGCCCTGTTCAGAAAAAGGATGTAGGGCCCGTTTCAACACCCACGAGAGCACCTGCGAAGAGGAGAGGTCAGCAGCAGAGGTCTAGCCAGTACAGCGCACCAGAGCACTCACCTCCACACCCACAGCGTCTCCTGCTGCAATTCCATTTGTTGCTTGTGAAAACTGCGTGTACTGGTGTTTAGCCGCCTGTCCCTGATGCAGATGCGCCTTGTGCAAGTCTCCAAGACAGCAGCCATGCATACTCATCACCATTGCCACTTGATCAAGATTCACAGGAGACACTACCAGCTCAACAAGACAGCTCACCATTTGATGCTACTTGTGTCTTCAAGCCTTCAACCATCTGGCTCCAGACCCTCCTGGAACACAGGGCAACACTATCATGCTGCCGCCCAACTGCATCAACCCAGCAAACACCTTGCAGCTGTGAACTTCATAACCTGTGCTGGTGGCGGTCAAGGGTGTGGCACTCGGCTCTCCCATTGTCCGCCTCGATTCAGCCGGTACCTCACTGAATTGCGATAGGTCCATCCACCCGCACACAGCACAAACAGCAGACGCATGCACCCAATAACACACACAATCTGTGACAACTCAACAACAGCGCATCACCTTACATGCATCCACACCTCTACCCAGCTGCACCCGGCAGTAGGTGAAGCAGGGCCATGTACGGCAACACACAAGCATCACCGCTGTCAGAGAATGAAGTGTGCCGGAATCCAGCACCTCCTGAAATGCTGTGGCAGTTCCCAAGTTTCACTGACTGCACCTCACAATCGAAGGTGAGACACACGAGCACTGCAGACTGTGTCATCAACAGGGGGCCTCAACCTGTTGTGACACATCTGAAACGCTGCTGTGGTGGCAGAGCCAACGCACAACAAGGGTGATCAAAGGGATGTTAATCTCTTCCAGTACTGAGCCTAGTACTTCCTGCACAGACTGACTTCTATGCAGGCAGACCACCGTTCTTGGTACAGTGATCCTGGAAGAGCCACCCACACTGCACAGCTCATGCAGCACACCCAAAAGCAGTGAAACAGCAACACATGCAGCACAAAAGCACTCTCAACCTATGCTGAAAATGCTGAAATGACAGGCCCACAGACGACAGGCACCTCGCTCAGCATCTGTAGTAACCACAATATGGCTGCACACCAGTCCATGACTCACTGATGCTGCAAACCTGGCATGGCACATCACCACCGATCTCAGTTGGTGACAATAACCTGTGCTCATGTGAGTAACAACCCCCTTGCTACACGCAGTGCAGGCAACATATTTGCTCCTCTGACAAACATTGCTGCAACTAGTGCTGCTGGCTGTGGCTTTCTGCACAGTGCTTTCTCAGCAGCCCAGCTTCCTGACACAACTGCATGCAGCCTTGCTGGACGGATTGATACTAGCTGCTGCACAGACTGACTTCCTGCAGCAACATGCTGTAAATCACTGCCAAAAAAACCAGCGCTGGCTGCACTCTGGCAGCTCCAGACACTGTCAAAACCCCACAGGCGACAACCCTGTGTTCTGGATTTTAGCTCCGTGCTCGGGCACAGGCCAGGAAGGTCCCCTACGCAAGGGGGGATCACACCTGCTAGCCAGGAGGGTGTTCAGAAACACTCGCTTCAATTGCCATCAAAACAAAGAACAAAGGGGGACCAACCAAACACAGGCAGCCCGCTCCACTTCAGAGCATCTCACACGGGGACAGCAGCACTGATCCATGTGTGCTGCACTAGTAAGGCTCTGGGCTAGAGGCTAAGAGCTGCCCTCTAAAGAAGGCCAAGGGCGCGGCATCGGCAGGGGTTGGCTGCATGCAGCAGGGAACAGCAGTATCAGGCACAGCTGAGTAATTACTCAGCAGATGGCGTTGAGTGCAGACAATCAAGTTGTATGCAATTGGAGGGGTTGGGTCTGCTGCCGCCTTGCAGCTGCAGCAAGTGAATGCTGGTGTGTGGGCTTGCTGTCATCAATCTGTGCTGGCGTATCAAACGAGAGGAGTTGTTATCACAAGTCCGCGACCCTAGGTGCAAATTAGTAGGGGCAGCTGTGTCCTTGCGAGTCTGCTGCTGACTGCTATCATATTCAATTCTTTCGATGCATCAAAGCGTTTTGAACATACCTGAATGCGGCTCCATTGACAACGCAGCCAGCCAGTACGAGACGGCTGCACAGCATGTAGCAGGAGATCAGGAGCTCCCTTGGCATGCAGCGGCAGGATGCACTGCGCTGTGTAGAATAACACCAAACAGACGCCGCAAGCAATGACCTGCAGTATCAACAGACAACGTGGTCAGTCCCGGTTGCGGGCTGAGGGTGTGGCCATGGCTGCAAGTTTTGGTATGCATGAACAGGGACAGGCGGCTGTAGATTGAAGATACCCTTGGGAGATCCGACCTTTTACAGGATTGTTGCCTTGACAACAGCTTTTGCTGCTTCTGCGTCAAGCTCAAAACCCCCGAGGTTGCCGTGCAGAACAACAAATCCAGCAGCACGGCTTGCTGCAATCCTCCTGTATCAGCAGCATGTTGATCCGAACCTCTCACCTGCCTGAGTGACTGAGCTCGCTCACGAAGTGCTATGCGCACTGCACACGCTTTAGGTTGCAGCCAGTGCGATTAAGTCATCACAATATTTCAAAACCCGGGCAGAAAATGATATCAAAACACAGTGCAGCTTGGGAGCTCTTGTACTCTAAGCATGACTCGCTATTCGCTGACAAGGTGGGTTAACTAGGACTCCCACCTGTAGTAGAGTGTCGACTCTTCATGCCATGTGCTGCTGGTTGCCTTGTGCATGGTGGCCATGAACGCTGCTAAAATGCTGCAGGTTATGAAGGAACATGATTGGGCCCTACTCAGAAAGGCAACACACCGGCACAGGCTACAGCCAGTCAAGCTGTAAGTAACTCTGCCAACACAGCCTGGCTTTGGAATACTATGCATCGCGCCCCACTACGTTTCCCTTCCAAATAATAATATCAATCAGTAACATCACAACCAGTGTGAAGAATGGGAAGTAGTGCAATATAGTCTGGAGAGGAGGTTGCGGCAGCAACAAACTGCTGTGGTGTAATTCTGCAGGGCGCGTGTCATGTTTGGCTACTTCTGGCTGCTGGTGTACGTGGCACTTCTGTCAGTTGCTGTTGGGGTCTATTCAGACACCTTAGTGCAGGTAAGAAACCCACCACAACACCTTACTTCCTGAGCTGCCAGACCCAACATAGCCGAGCATGCCATGAGAAGCGCCTGGCCAGCAGATATGCTCAACCGCCACCAGGGGTTGTTGAACAGCATTGCTCCCCCCAGTACCTGCACCAACAGCTACCAACATGAACAACCGCAGCAGCCAACAGTTGACTTGCAATGCAAGCATTGACAGCACAGTTTGGTAGCCTACAGTTGGGTAATACCTGTGAGTGCCACATTGTGCAGCAGCAGCTGTTCTCCTGCTGCTGCTGCTGCTGCTGGCAGAAATGGATGTGGATCACTTTTAACTGTGTTGCACCCCAGCATTGTTAAGGCAAATGTCATGCACCAGTATCCACTGTACTGCACCAGCATCACATGCAGGTCCGAGGCGATTGGACAAGCTCTGTCTGTTGTATATACAACTTGCTTGTCGCGCCCACCTGCCACCTGCTGCTGCTGTTGCTGAAACACAACCCTGCTACAAAGACAGCATTATGCAGTCATCATGCCAAACCCCACTAGCTTGCAACCTCTTGCAGCAGCCTCACACCGCTGCTGCTGCTGCTGCTGACACTACACTGCCACCACAGCACCACCACTGGCCCATGCTCAGCCTCCAAAGCGTACAGACCTTCTTCAGTGCAATCACATTTGCGCTCACTTTGCTGCTGGTGTTCAAGACCAACAGCAGCTATGCACGCTGGTGGGAAGCTAGGAAGGATGTGGGACAGTTGGTGTCATGGGCACACAACATTGTCAGGCAGGTGTGCTTCTGTTAATAGCAATCTGTTAACAACAATAATCAGATGAGGAGCTATCACATTGTTCATGATCAGCACGGCACATACCTTGTCGATACTTGACCTGCAGCATGTCAAGGACTGGATACAGTAAGAGACTACTTATCACAGTGTGAGCTGTGGGCGCAGTTTGACGCAAGGCAGCCTGTGCCTTACCTTTTC
Source organism: Coelastrella sp. MACC-549 (assembly GCA_018290735.1). NCBI lineage: Eukaryota > Viridiplantae > Chlorophyta > Chlorophyceae > Sphaeropleales > Scenedesmaceae > Coelastrella > Coelastrella sp. MACC-549. Next base: position 72,319 of record JABEVS010000030.1, read on the forward strand.
TGCTCAGCAACACTTCACAACTGATCATATTCTGGGGCTCTACAACATTATGCCGTATCCTTCCTGCAAATGCTGGCAGCTTGTTCGATTTCACTGCTGCTAGTAAGCAATATCTTGGTATTTTCAAATGAGATTGCTCAATCTGTCATGTCTGGAAGTATGCAGTTGAAAACTGCACTCTAGCGCTCTTTGCGGCTTGACCCTGTAAATCTGCACCTTCCTGTTTCAGGCAGTAGCATATTATCCTCCAGAGCAAGCACAGCTGGTGCATGCTACTGCTCGATGGGCAGCTGCGGCCATGTTTGTGGTGAAGTCAATGGTGCGGCCGCCAGCAGCAACACCACCAGCAGCAGGGAGTGTTGGAAATCAAGCAGCAGCAACAGCAGCAGCAGCAGCAGCAGCAGCAGCAACAGCAACACAGCTGGCGGCTAATTTGCGTGAGGACTTGTCTGGTGTTCTGTTGCCACATGAACTGGACTGGCTGCTGAGTCAGCCTCATAAGCCTTTGGCACTGGGGCAGGTGAGTCCCCATGACCCATAATAATAATGCCGATGTCAGCGAACCAGCAGCTCAGCTGTAGTATTCTTTGACAACATACAAAAGATAATATATGATGCCATTAACGTCAGATCACAACAATCTACAATTGTTACTGATCTTTACAATGAATCAGTAACAATTGTCATGGATATGTGGGTTACTATCCAATGCCAGTGGGGTTGAAAGGGGCAGCCGTATTGTCAAATATGCTTATCCTGGCAACCGGCTGCTAGCAATATGTGCCGTGCCATGACAGTTGCATTGAGCCAATGCAAGTGGCTGATTGAAGCAGCCAAGTTTTGCACAAACAGCAGAGTCTTGTCTGACAAGTTGAAGAATCTGAAGGATAATACAAAATCAACAAAAGAGCTGAGCTCCACCAGGCTGATGTGCAGTTGCACCCCTTTAGATGTTCCCCACATCACTCACTCCTGATTCACTCGTTTGATCAGCCATCAGATGTTAACAAGTGTCTCAGCAGATACACTCCTATTGCTGCTGCTGCTAACGCTGTTGCTGCTGCTGCTGCCGCCGCTGCTGCTGCTGCCACTGCTGCTACCACTGCTGCTGCTGCTGCTACCACTGCTGCTGCTGCTGCTGCGGTCACCAACGACCATGCTTCAGGCGCTATCTAGCATAATAGCTGCTGCAGATGTTGACCCAATCATCAAGCTGAGGCTGGACCAGATGATGACTCTCTACACGTTTGAGTTTGGTGCGTGTGGGCGCATCTACAACACGGCCATACCCTTCTGCTACACCAGGTATGTGATCTCTCTGTGGCAGCAAGTTCCCATGTGCTTTCATGCATGCAGCAGTCAAACGTTCTGTGCATCTCCAGCATTGGATTGATGCAGGCTGTGTGTTCTGTTGTGTAGTTGATAGAGACTTCTCTGCTGCTCTCACCCTCAGTGAGTGGCAAGCTTACCTTTGATTTCACACCCCTCACCTGATGAAGCACATGCTGATATTCGCTATTGACTATGGCAATGTTAGTGCTGGCTGCTGCTTGAGGCAGCTAACTTCTGTCTCCACAGAGCAGTTGTTTTGCTGTTGACAGGCACACCAGTCGCTTCCTGATGTGTTACTTGACCCTGATGCCGCTGCTGCTGTGGCCCATGAGCGGCTGGGCAAGCCCATTCCTGTCAGTGGTGATTGCTTTCCTGCTGCTGGGGGTGGAGAACATAGGAGCATACATCGAAGAACCATTCCATGTGAGTTACATGGTCAACATTCTGTGACCAACTTGGGTTCGGCTATGAGAAGTCAGGCAACAGGAAAAGTTGAAAGTCAACTTTTTCGAGTGCCCTATTCTACACTGAAGATATCTGTGCAGATATACATGCATACTACTGTCTATATAACACATAAAGTAGCTGCAGCAGTACTTGTACAAGCTAAGAACATGCTACTGCGTATTAATAGCTTTAGCACTTGCAGGGGACAGGAATGGGAGCCTCCCCTTGGCAAGCACTCTTCTTGGACCAAGTGACATCCTGTCTCTTCGATGCAATCACTAGAATACACCATAGAGCTGTCAGATGCATTGTTTGCAACCCTTTGCTGTTGAGCTTGACTAACTTGAAACTGACCTGTGTACCATGTTTGTCGAGTGAGTTGCCGCTGCTGCTGTTGTTCCTGAAACTGTTGTGCTGCTGTCATCACCAGGTGATTGCATTTGACACTTTCTGTGTGACAGTGCACAGAGACATCCACAACATCATGGCAATGCACAGCAGCAGTGGCATTGCCGGCAGCAGTGTTCTCAACACACCAGTGATTGGAGGATTGAACTCACCAGGACAGCCTGGCCTCAGGCCCTCCAGTGAGCAGCAGCAGCAGCAGCAGCAGCAGCAGCATGTTGTTGACATGAGCAAGTTTGCTGCAGTCAGCAGCAGCAAGCGCAAATCTCAGGACATCCAAGCAACAGAAGCAGCAGCTGTATGTTGTGATGCAAGTAGCCGGCAACATCACCAACATAACCCTTATTACCATCAGCAGCTGCAGCAGCAGCATATTGCTGAAGGCCCAACAGCAACAGCTGCTGCAGCAGCAGGCACAGCAGTGGGTCAAGGTCAGGTGCACTCCCCACACGTGAACAGCAGCGATCCAGGTTTCCAGGTGACGAACAACAGCAGCAGCAGAGTATGTCTGCTAGGTGTGGAACCAGAAACAGCACAGCAGCTGCAGCAGCAACACCAGCATTGGCAGTGAAGCCTGTACTGAATACTTGCCAAGCATCACTGATGACCAGTGAGGGTATAAACCAACAATATACCTCATCTATTATCAGCACTAGTGAGTACTCAGTGGCAAGCACTAAGTTGGTAAGTTCTGTTTGTCCTGGGTGCCACCAAGTGTGGTACTTGGGGTATGTGTCAAGTTCTGTCTATACTGCTAGTTGTATGACTTGCTGATGATGCAGTGATCAAGGAATGCAGTGCTAGTAGTACTAAAGAGGCTGGCAATGCCCCTTTCTGACAGTGAGCAAATGGGATGCTCATGCCCACTGGGCATATGCCATATATATGCACATGCACTGCTAACCCCATGATGACCACACGTGCACAATTTTGTTCCTGCTCTGCGTAGTGCTCAGTGAGCACGGCCAGTGCCACCAGCTGTTGTTGCAGTGACAGTGCTCCTGCTCCTGGATCTCTGGCCGTGCAAAAAGGCCTCTGGTGGGTTGCTGTTTCATTCTGAAGTTGCTGCTGCTGCAAAAGGCAGCGTCTAAGTTGCTTGCAAGTTGTGGGGCCCCTTGAGTGCCGAGAACTGTGAACTGTCCAGCATTTGCCAGTTAACGGATTTCAATCCTGTTACTGAGACTCTGAGACTTTTGAACAGCATTAAGCATTGACATGACGGGAGTTTTGATATACCATTCTATGGTACATTCTGCTGTCCCAGGGCTGCGGGTGCCCACCACACAACTGGTCATAGCATTTCAACTTGCTGCATTTCAATTTGCTGCATGGCTCAATGTCTTTTACAACTGGTGAATGCAGGGTCAAAACTCTCATGATCAGTTGAGTGACTGTTGACAGTCGTTAGTAGAAAGGTGAATTTCAGTACCACCTACATGTGTAAGCTTGCTGCAACTGCAGAAGCACCCTGATGCTGACTGCTGCACTGCAGCCGGGGCCCAGCTATTCAATAAGGCAACAATTCTCAGCAGCTTCCACTAGATTGCTGAGAACTGAGGCTCTTGTGAGCCATGCAGGATCTGTACAGCCCCTTGCAAGGGCCTTGCAAGTCACATGATCAACCCTTCTGATGATTGTGCAGCCATGCTCAGTGGAGTGTGCTGACCACAAGTTGGACCAGAGTGGAGGGGGCCTGTGAGGTACCTGTAAACACAGATTGCAAGCATGGTGGCCACAGCCATGGCAGCAGCAGCACATGTGATGTGCATCAGTCAGTTCAAGGCACGAATGCTGACTTAACAAGCCACCCAGCAGGCATCTGCAAGACTGTGCTAGTCTGGCAGCTGGCACATGCTTGCCTGCCTAGTACACGCTGTGTATTATGCTTTCAAATCCACTGAACCTGTTCATGACCTATTCCTGATTACTCTTGAATGTTGATGGTGATTGTTGCCACGATCCAAAGGTATTCAGATGAAATAATCATGAGATACACTGCATGCAGATGCCCACCACCAGTAAACCACATCCTGCAAGCACCTGCTGCTTGGCAGCACAAAACACCACTCCTGTGCTGCATACAAAGGACCTGAACACTACACATATTGTCCTATTGGGTACCTGGTGCGCTACAGCTCACCTTGGACCAATCTGCAACAGGTTGAAAGGGGTGATTTCCTGGGAACCAGCCAGCTCTGCTGCAGACCTGACACCCTCAGGTGCCCATGCTGTTGATCCTGTCCTGTAGCACAGATTCCTGGTGACAAGAGCACTCCATTGAGCTTCTGACAAAGTTGTTCAAAGTGACAGATCCATCTCCTGATTTGTGTGCCTTGGTCATCCTTTTTCGCCCTCTAACTGCCTGGTGGCATCAGTTACACAATCAGCTGGGTGACCCGGCATGACTTTTGGCACAGCCCAAGAATGAGGACAAGGGCAGAGGACCAGAATCTCAGTGAGGGTGTGGGACACCTGTGGCTCCACAGCTGCTACAGAAGTCTGCCATGATTCTAATCAGTGGGCTCTGCAACAGATAATCCCTCAGTTACACTTGCAACCTGTGAGGAACACAGGCATACAATGATTGTACCTTTAATCTGCACTTGGCGTCTTTTATAGAAACCCGTACAGTTGAGGGAGGGTGTAACAGGCATGCAAGTGCCTGCTGGTTTCTGTGCATAGTGCTTCATTTGGACTGAAGGTGTAAAGACCTGGCATATATGCATTGACTTGAGTTGATGCAGCATCAGAGCTTGGCTGAGGGCTCGTTGTGTGTACATGTATGGCTCCTTATCGGGCATTCATGTCGATGCCGAGAGCTGCAAATCTGGTCCAGGGATGACAGCAAGGACAGGTACAAGTACGTTCCAGGCATTGACCTGCAGGGTCATACACGAAAATGTTAGGTGCCACCACCTAAGCTGCATCCAACGATTCTATGAACCACAATGCCAGGTGCAGCAGATGCAGTGCACGCTGTGGGTCCACGTGCTATTGCTGCCCAGCATGAATGGAACTGAAGCCTCAAAATTGTGGCTCACACGGTTGTGACAGTGAAACGTAGGTCATTGACAACAGGGTAAAGTACTCAGAGAAGTACAGGCAAGGGAATATAAGCAGGTTCAGTGTTCTGGCATCCCCCACCTGTGGCACCATATTCCTGACAGTTGACAATCTGCTGCACCAGATGCATGTAGAACACCCACGTAGTAGCATTCCACTGGCACTGCTGCATATGAACTGAACAGCACCATGCATTTTGTCAAAGGTACCACGCTAGTAGTCAGCATGAACCACAATGTGCTGGAGGGATGGAACATGTATGCTCACCTTTTGATCATCTGAGACCTGGTGCTGGTGTGGCTGCACCGTGTGCCAGACTCAGACCAGACACTGCAGGATGCCACCGCTGACTCGTACTGCTGTCAGTCTGCCTGATGACTCTCAGCAGCACATGCTTCAGCATTGTATTTGATGCTGGCTTCTGCCAGCTGACATACCACATAACGTAGTACGATACATTGTTGCTAGAAGAGCCCTCTGAGAGCGGAGCGCAAGGATACTCTGTGCAGTGCTGCTGCTTGGCGTGCTGACTGTTCATATGCCAGGATTGCCCCTCTGCATGTTTATATCGTATAGTGTGCCCACTCCACAACTGCCGGCCGCACATCACACGGTATGCAGTGCACCAACAGACTCTGCATCAACTACTTCCTGATACAATATGGGCTTGCAGCTGCTGGTGCTCCTGCTGAGCAAAAGAGCATGAAGGCACTACACAATGCAGCTGCCTATACAGCAGGTACATCCACACATGCACAACAGGAAGTCCCAACACCCAGCATGGCTTACCACATGGTAGGTGTTGATGTCATTGATTGTATCAAGCCAATGAGGTGCCAAGAAGTGAACCGGCCGCGGTACCCCTGTTTGGCCGGTTCAGTTCAGCTCACCTCCCCTGAAAGAAGAGACAGCAGAATTGCTGGCTTCACATGCCGTACCACCACAGGCAATGCTAATTGCACAAGAAGCCCTCTAAAAAGCTTGCTTGTCATGCAGATACACCGTTGAGCTATGATAACAGGCCATGACCAGAGGCATCTTTGCTGGAACTGCTGTGCGGCTGCTGCTGCTGCTGCTGAGCTAAAGTTGGCCACATCTGGCAGCACAAACATGCCAGAATGCAGACTTCTAGCACACTGAACTTGCACACATGATGCTGTCAGTGGGCTACCAGACAAGACACACTGCGCTTGAGATCAGGCAGCAGCAGCCCTGCACCCACCTACATCAACCACAATGTGCCGCTGATGTCATCAAACTGGATGGCCCCACCAGCAGACAACTACTCCTGGACTTGCGGACCCACCCCAGCCTCGCACCACCCACTCAACACCCCCCCCAAACCACTCCCATGCAGATGATCGCTCTCCAGTTACACATGCAAGAAACCTTGAGGTTGAGGGTGGTTGTATGTGGCAGTGGACAGGGAGCATCTGCATGGGAGTGGTTTGAGGGGATTTCCGGTGGGTGATTCGCAGGGGTGGGTCCCATCGAACCAGGTCAGGTTGGTGGTGGTACTCAGCAGCTTGCCGTCTCCACGGGGTGCTCAATATTCATGGAGCATCTGGAGCAGAGCAGCTGTACACTACTAGGGTACAGTCAAGCAGTGTACAGCTGTTGAACCTCATCAAGGCATCCTCATAGCCATGCACTCATCGGTCCAGGCGTGCTGACTAGACCAAGAGGTGTAGCAATGAAGGCCTGGGGGTGGTGGCAGGGACATCATTGGGCACCAGGCATCGGGAAGGGTTCGCCTGCATTGGCATGACATACCATGCATCACAATACTGCACACCACCATAAAGAAGTTGCAATGCTGTTGGCAGGTCTTGCTGGTGCAATGGGATTGAGATGACAAGCATTTGTGCAAGACGCTGAGTGCAAGCTTTCTCAATGCAGCAGCAGCAGGAATCCGTGCCATGCAGCTGACTATTCATCGTCGTTGTGCTGGAGGAGCCATCAACGCACGTCAGTGCTGGCTTTGGTCACTGCCTGCTGTGCAGAAGCATAGACTGATGAAGTTGCGAGTCCTTTGCAGTGACAAGTAGCAGCACAGCCGACTGATCTGCTGCTGAGGCAACCTACCTGATACAGCCAGCAACCACCTCAGCACTTGCTGCAGCCCAACAGCACTCAAGCAGTACTCCAGCACGTGGCACAGAGCCAGCCGCAGTGGGCAATCAGCGCCTTGAATACTGCTGCAGAGAGCGAGCTGTTCTGCTGATAGCTGCAGAAGTACAGGACAGTGCACTTGTCACCAGCGACCCGCCTGGTATCTCGGCATGAACCTGCATGCGTAGACATCACAAAGGGTAGCTTGTGTACAAACAGCCCACTGCAGCACACCGCTTCCTAGTACGTGAGCTGCGAATACTGCACCGGCAGTCGTGGAGTGGTCTATAGTGTAGCCTGGAGCAGAGGCCGCACTCTGCATCAGCTTTATCCAAGAGCATCGGCTTAACAGAGTCAGCGTGCCATTATTAATGCCATTAGTGCGGGTCAACCCGTACAAAAGTACCTCGGATCTTCAAATCGATCGTCAGCCATTTCATGTTATAAGGTTATCCCAGAGCCCAGTTGTCTATTCAACAGAGATTCATCTACTCATATATTGCATCCAATGCAGATGCAACCAGATCACATGGCGTCGTTCCAAGCTCTAAGCAAGCTGGCCTAGGGGATACGGTGGGTGCCTGGCAACAGTGCTGCTGCGTTTGCTGTGCTTGTAACAACACTGCATGGCAGTGACAGCAGTTTGGAGCAGCCGCTTGAGTGCTCGTAGGCGTTGCCGATCACTGATGAGTAAGCTGACTGATCAGTGTCAAGTTGGCATGATCTATTGCGTTTGAGGCTCCTGCCATACAGTAGCTGGCTAATAGCAACAAAGTCCACTACTAATCCGATTCATTTTTAGAGTTGGGAGACTCTGTACTGCAAATCAAGGTCGGGTGGCAGAAGACTGCAAACCGGCTTTACCAAGTGAGTCGGTCCAAGTTGGCAATCTGTGAGACACATTCTTTCACCTTGCTACCTGAGCCAGGTCCAGCATTGGTCGCAACACTGTGCATACCTTGACCATGTCAGGTGATTGGTCCTGAGCTGCCACAGCGGCTGTTGCCATCAAGTAAGTTGCATGCCACATATTGGCTAGACACTCATCTGCCAGCAGGACGTGCCATGACACTGGCAGCAGTAGCGCCAGAAGCTGTCTGCAGTTCATCATGACTGCAACCCTGCAGGCCTTGACAAGGCAGCCTTACCCAGACTTGCCATCATGGCAGTGTTTGCTTGGGTTGAAGACAACATGCATGGGGACAAGCAGCAACACCTATATGGTGACAAGCAGCAACACCCTTGGCCTCTGCCAAGCAGAAGGCAAACAGCACCTGGGCAACACCAGCTGTTGTCACAGCAATAGGCTGTTGCTGGCCCAGCAACCGAGAGACCTTGACTGATGCAGACTGCAGGACCTAGTGCAAGCTGTCTGCTGCCTCCACCAGATCAATGCCGGCACCAGGATGGCACATGCTTGGCGGTGGCGTAATAGGCAGATGCTCGCTGAGCTTCCCGCTCCAGGCACTCAAGGCTGCCAGCTGTTCTGGCAATGCGACCAATCAGCTGAAGAAGAAGAAGAATTACCCTTTCCGGCCGCAAGGCCCTTGGGAATATGTATTTGGTGGCTCGGCCACACCGGCACACCAAGATTAGACCACCCTCAGGGTCGCCTTCAAGGCAGAAAAGCCCACTCAGTGGGGGTGGTATTTTGGCAACTCACGCCATGATAACACCCAGCAAAACTTCAACACCGGCAAGACACAATTGAGCATGGAAGGCTGCGAAAACAAAACTAGCAGCAGCCTGCCAGTTGATGCATCATGTTGCAGAAACACTGTATCACAACATGTCACGGTATATGAGACGGTATCATGCCAGAACTCCATCAGCTGAATGACTGGGGTGCAGAAATCAGCATCTTTCTTGGTCAAGTTGCCATTGTTGAACAGTGGCAGTTGCCCTGCCAGGATTTTGTCCAGGACGCTTTGCGCAAAGCGTCCTGGACAAAATCCTGGCAGGGCAACTGCCACGTGCATGCACGTGACAGGCCATCATCATATGTGCAGGCTTGCTGGAGACCACCAGCTGGTGGAACTTCCTGTAGCTCCCCATCAGCATGTGCAGCAGCGACATTGCCAAAGCATGGTTGTCAGCTGCCTTAATGTCATAGGGCGCGATGTGCTGCCCTGCTCCTGCGGCCTCTGCTGCTGCATGGATGTTGGGATCCATGTAAGCCTCCGTGCCTTTGATGCTGACTCAGCGTCAAAGGCACGGAGGCTTACATGGATCCCAACAGCATCGGATGCTGGCGATGGGACCAGCAGCATGTTTTAACGCTTGATAGGCGCCTATCAAGCCTTAAGACATGCTGCTGGGCCGGCCCCAGACAACCCAAAGTCTGCGATTACTATGCCTCCGTCATCGTCAACCAGCATGTTATATGGCTTGATGTCCCTGAAAGCCAAGCAACAGTTGCATGAAAGTGTTGTCAGTGATGTGCGCAGATGAGGGTGACTCATCAGTGATGAGTGTATACATGAGTGCAAAGGCACAATCTAGGCGGTGTGTGTAGTTTGGCAAATGCTTGGCAAGCAACCAGCTGCTGTAAGGGTCCAGCCTCATGCAGTGATTCTACATGCTATATACATATATGTACGGCCCGTCATGTGACATGGCCTGGCGAAATCACATTCAGTTGGCAGAAGCTTCTGCCACAGTGTGCACTGCATTAGTGTCGGCAACACGGTGTTGCCGTCATGACTGCTTGCGCATCATTAATCACCAGTGGTGCTTGTGATCTAATAAGTGGATCCTGCCATCATCTCACATGTGGTAGATGACCTCAGGACCTGCCTGCAGGACCTTCAACACACGCAGCAGGTCCTTGGCAATGTCCACAACCTGGCTGGGCTGCATTGGGCCACTTGCTTCAAGCTGGTGTGCCAGCGAGCATTTCAGGATGAAATGCTCGTTGGCACACCAGCTCGAAGCAAGTGCCTCCTGCTCTTGCACCAGTTTGGTGATGTTGCCATCCTTGCAGTTGCCAGGCAGCAGCTTGCCCGCCCCCAAGCACTGCAGAACACCCTGAATGCCGCAAAGACGTGTGGTCACCTGCAACTCCCTGCAGGCAGACAGCTGGTCTCCCCAACCACCGCTGGTGTAGAACTCCTTTGCCAGCAGCTGCTTGGGCAGGAGCTGCTGAGCGCTTCCTGATGCCGCTCCTGATGTGCCATGGCACGCAGTCACTTCATACACCTGTGCGCACCCGCCCTCAGCCTCAAGGCATCCCAGCTCCCAAAGCTGATCCACTGGGTACTGTTGGTGCTGGTAGAAGCTGTTCAGCTTAAACAAACAACCCTTACCTCAAGGGGTGTTTACTTGAGCTGAACAGCTTCTACCAGCACATGCCGGGCATGTGGCAGCACAGGAGGCCTGCTGCATCCAGGCTCAAGCTGGCCAGCAATTGGGGGAGGTTGCTGCTGCTGCTGCTGCTGCTGCCAAGCCTTGCAGGTAGAGCTGCTGCCTGCTGATCTGCTAGGGCAAGTGCATCCTGCAGCAGTGTTGCCAGCATGGGGCTGTTGTTCTGCAGCCCTGTAATGAAGAGTGCCCTCTTACAGGAGTTCTTGTACTCTGCAAGGTACCGGCTGCCGCAGCCTGTCAACACATCCTCAGCAAACTGGAACTGCTTGTTGATGGCTGGCGCAGCAAGGTGCCGTAGCAGCAGCAAACAGACCTGCCCCAGGTTGCATTCTATAGCAGGCTGCTGCAGTAGGTCATACTGCTTATTACAGCTGAAAAACAATGCATTTTTCAGCCGTAATAAGCAGTATGACCTACTGCAGCAGCCAGCTGTAGAGTAGCAGCGGCTGCTGCCAAGCGTTGCACTTGCAGCTGTGGCAGGGTGTCCAGAGCCTGTGCACGCTGGTACGCCATGATGGCAGCACAGGCCAGCACATCCTGCAAGCAGGTAGGACAGCATTTCATGACTCATCACCTGTCAGGCAAAAGATGACATAATGGCTGATCCACAACAGCATGTCCAGAACAGATACCCAGAACAGATATAAGCTTTGTCACATATAAAGCATGTACAATGTAGGCAATAAATGCATTGCCTATCATATGGCATGATGTGGGCATCCAGACTCATCAATGGTATGTCATCCTTCTAATGAATCAGTTGGTGCCACCAACTGCAGTGCCACGTTGCAGTGCACCAAATCAGATTCGCCCTGGCCTGGCAGGCCACCACGGTGACCACTGCTTGTTTGGGCAGAAGCACAAACATATTGTGCAGATCGCCATTGCTGATGACGATGAAGGTCTGATACTATGACAATGTATCTGTCCTCACTTTCACTGATACTGACAAGCAAGATTGCTTTGTTGACAGCAACCACTCACTGCTACTTGCAAGTATTGCTGCTCACCTTGGCAAGACGGCTTGTCTGCTAGACAAGATGCCCTGCCCAGGTGAGCATCAAGTAGTAGTGCCCAGGTGAGCATGCAGCTCCTCTGTGCTCAATGGGTGCTCCAAGCAACGTGTGTGGTGAGCCCAGAGAGCACAGAGGAGTTGCATGCTCAGACAAGCTGACTGACTGACTCTACTACTGGCAGGCTGCTTGCCTTTGCCTGGGTTCCACCGAGGTGACCTGGAAACACTCTGTCCTGGGATGTTGTCATGGACTCCTCTAAGCTGGTGTGTCTGGCTGCCTGCTCGTGCACTTCTTGGTGACCAGGTGGGAGCAGAAATTGCAGCAGCTGCTCGGTGCTGTTTGACAGTGGTGCAGCATGCAGCACCTCATCATCAGCCTTGGTAACAGCAGCAGCAGCAGTAGCAGCAGCGGAAGTGGCAGCAGCAGCAGAAGTGCAGAAAAGTAAAACAGCATTTAGCAAATGTCCAGGGGAAATGCACCACTGATCCGGGGTCTGATAATTATATTAAACCAGCAGGATAATTAAATTATAGTAGCAGTATTAAGCCCCAGCCATCAAATGCTCAGCTTGCAACGGGAACTATACCACTGATTGGGGGTCTAATTATTACTCAAAGAAGCAGTATGATACTATTATAGTAGCAGTATCAATAATCCATATCGCTGGCTTAACATGCAACATTCGCGAAATTTCTGGCTGTTTTGAATTTGTTTGGACAGCAGGTAGCAGCTTGGGTTGGCACCACTACTCTCACATTGGATGGTCCAACAGCACTTTCATGGCATAATCAAGTCCAACTCATTGTTGCACTTCACATACACGATAACAGATACACATGACAAAAATTCTACAGCCGCATGCCAGACTACTGACGGTTTATTGCTGATGTTTTTATATCTAGCAGAATTGGCATCTCAAAACAGCCAGTCAACACTCACGTAAATTCACAGCTGCACCAGCTTGTCACAGCAGAACCTGAACACCAAACGGTCATTGAAATGCTGGTGCCCGTAGCAAAGGCTGCTGCTATATCTGCTGCTCTGCACTGCAAGTTGCTGTTGACAATGAAAGGTGCTGCTGTTCCAAGGTGCAGGTGTCAAGTTGCACACAAATGAAAGAAACACAGGTCATTGGATGGTAGGCTGGTACCCTGCCAGCTGATATCATCATTGAAAGATCAAGCCTGTTATCACAACAGTATGATACCTGGTGCAGGGTAACCTTCCTTCCTGCCTGGTGTTCGTCTGTTCTCACCAGAGACATATAACGACCTGCCTGCAGTCGCCATCACTGTCAGGGTGGCTGCAGCTTCGACCGCTGGCATTGAGGGGTTGCTCCTGCCATTAGGCCAACCACCTAATGATGCTTGGCAAGACAGGCTGGGTTGCATCTGCAGATTGTCATGGGCAAGAGCGTGATCTCACTGTCAAGCAACGCAGAAAGTTATTAAGCCATCCACAGCAGGCTGCCAGTATAGATGCGTACAGGATGCAAAAGCACTTGTACATAACTAGCTGGTGTGCTGCACAGGTCATTCTATGCATCCAGCGAAATACATCAACCGCTGAGCTGTTGATTGCACACAGCAGATGACTGTTCTGGCATGGTGACATCGCCAAAGCATGGTTGTCAGCTGCTTGAATGTTGTAACAACCATGCTTTGGCAATGTCACCACAGCATATATTGCTGGGGAACTACAGGACGTTCCACAGAGGCAGTGCCCTGTCTCTGCTGCCTGTGCTGCTTCATGACCCTTTGGACACATGTATACTTCTGTGTCCTTGATGCTGATGAGACGATGGAAGGGCACGGAAGCTTACAGATATCCAATCAGGCTGCCACACTCAGAATAGGAAAACATAATGCATTCGTTACAGTCCACTAGCATGTGTTTATGTGTTGTTAGACTCAAGTGAAAAACACAATAAACAGCCTCCCTTGATGCTCCTGAGTTCTTCTGTTCCATCTCCTCCAGCAGGCTGCCCAGGTGGTGTCCATCCTCCGACCATGTTGTCTAGTGGTGTAAGTGGTGACAGCAAGCAACAATTGTATGCAGGTTTTGTCACTGATGTCTGCACTTGAGGGTGATGAATGCAGAGGCACAGCTTTAGGCTAAGTTAGCTGTGTGTTCAATGACAAACTTTCAGCTGATTGGCAAGCAACCAACTGCTTAGGGCTCCACCCTCATGTAGTGAACCTCCATGCCATTTATGCCACACAATGAAGGGTAGTACCCGACTTGGCAAAGGCCCATTCAGACGACTGAAGCTTCAGCCTGTGCACTGCACTGGTGTTGGCAACACGGTGTTGTGCATACGACTGCTTGTGCATCATGCACCATGTTGCTCATTGTCATGTGTCCTGCCAATAACTCACCTATGGAAAGTCACCTCCTGCAGGCCAGACCTTCATCACCCGCAGCAGGTCAATCACCTTCCTTAGAGCTAAGCCTGAGGAAGGTGGTGGCCATAGGGAAGCTCAGGCAAACAACTCTCTTGTGGGCTATTGGCTTCCAGCAAGTTTGCCAGCGAGCATTTATTTCTCGGCAGTAGCATGACCAACACTTCCCAGGAAAAGGTGTTCCTCCAGCAGCTTGATAATGTCACCATCACTGCCACCTCAAGCCATGGCATGGAGGGGTCATCAAGCTGGTGCAGGGCCCCGTTCATGACAGGAGTTAGCAGCTTGCCCGGCCCCAAGCACTGCAAGACGCCCTTGACGCCGCGAAGATGTATGGTCACCTGCAACTCCCTGTAGGCAAATAATGGCCCTCCTAACCACAGCTGGTGTACAAGATCTTTGCGTGGCCAAACCCTTCCACAACAGCAGTGGTTGGGGGAACCAGCCATCTTTGCAGGTAGCTGTTTGGGCTTGAGCTGCTGAGCGCTGGCTGCTGCTGCACCTGCTGTGCTATGATGCCAAGCAGTGAGTTGATAGACTTGGGTGCAGCCAGTCTATTGACTCACTGCTTGGCATCACAGCACAGCCACGGCGGCTGCGCACAAGTGCATGAACTCAATGCTTGGCATCCAAAGCATCTGGGCCTCAGCCATGCGTCCCAACCCCCACAGCTGATGCATTGGGTACAGTGCTCACAGGGTGCTTGTATGAGTAGTTGATCCTGGTGAATCATCCCTTGAAGGCACTTGGCAGCACCGGAAGCCTGCTGAAGCTCAACTCAAAACGTCCAGCATACAGTTCCAGTTGCTGCTGGGGCTGGATGCACTTCTGCTGTTGCTATTGTGTGAGCTAGTGCTGCCAAGCCTTGCAGTCAGAGCTGCTCCCAGCTATTCTGCCAAGACCACTGCGTCCTGCAGCAGTGTCACTAGCATGTGGTCTGTTTTGCAGCAGCTGAACCTGGTGCTGTCCAGAGATGAGACAGGTGAACGTTGAGCTGCCAACGCCCAGTGCATCCTGCAGCAGTGTCACCAGTAGCAGAGTTGCTTCATTGCACATGCCAGACCTGAGAAACTTTGCTTTCAGAGAATTGATGCCCCTCCAGGGTAGTGATGCCACAGCTTATCAATAATACATCGTCTTGCGCTCTTACAAGATCAACGACTGCGCAGTCTGTGACTCAAGCACTACGACGTTGTTAATGCCTGCGCAATGTACTTACATAATTGTTTTATGGCTATATCGCGTGGCTTGTGGTCAAAGGAGAAGACTGGCAACGCTACGAAATTGGCGAAGGGCCGAGCCGTAATGCTGGACTGGCAACCACACGAGAACACGTAAGAAGTGTCATTGACACGATTATTTGCATCGCATGACACCTGACATCGGCAAACAAACGGATATGCGAAACAAAACTTACAGCGTGTAGATCGACACCCCGTGTTAACAAGTTGACTTCCGGAATCGCCATCAGAGTGAATAAACTCATCTGAGTGGAATTTCCTTAGTGAAAAGCTCAGACGCACGTTACCCTCAAGCTACTGCAGCACTAAGCCCCTAAACCGCTGGCGTGAATAGAACCTGTGTCTACCAACAGCTTGGGGGCTCATTCAACATTGCACACCTGAGACGACATATGACGGCAATCCACTCTATCAGCACTGTACACAACCATGAAACCACAGGTGTTGACTTTCAATCAATTGGCGCCTCCTTGACAACTTGTCTGAGACATCATATTGGCAACCACCATGATCCTTGGGGCTTGTTGCACCCAGTGCTGAGGCTCATTGAGGCGTGCCAGTTGGGAATAGGGCTTCAGCAAATGTCTTAGAATCAAATGGCTGTAGGTCTTCTGGTCCTTCTCCCACTCCAATGAACTTCACCGGCAACTTCAACTGATCTACTACACTGACTACTGCTCCTCCCCTGGCTGTGCCATCTAGCTTGGTGAGTATGAGCCCTGATAGCGGTACTGTGTCGTTGAATTCCCTAGCTTGGTTCAACATGTTGAGGCCTGCAAGTGATTGGTGATGCAACCGTTGTCTGAGGTAGCAGGTATGGGATCTGAGCGCCAACAAGTGGCCAGACGATGCAGCTGCAAATGATGAACACTGCCAGGTGCCATTTACTATGCCAATTGAAGCACCGCACATGACTCAACATGCCGTTTGCTCCTTGGGATGCCAGCAACAACCCCGACACGTGCCCGGAATTGCCAGCTGCAGCACGAATTGTGCAAAGGGAAGTTTTTGCAGCTAATAGTTGGCCAACACAGACACATGCTCCATACTAACCACAGGCACACATCCTATCAAGTAGCTTAAGGTGGACCTGTTTGAAAAGGCATTCAATGCTTCATCCACATCGCACCTGTAGTCCCATCCAGCACAAGAAGCGTCTCACACGGCTGGTCACCCAACACATTGCCAATGCTCTTTCTGCAATTAGCCAGCTCCTCCATCAGTGCATACGCTGTATGCAACCTGCCTGCTGTGTCGCAAATCACAACATCAATGTCCTTCTGCTGCTTGGCATCGTTACATGCAGCAGCAAGGACACCGCCTGGTCGGCCACCTTCCCGGAAAGCACCCATTTTTGCACCACAGCGCTTGGCCCATGCGGTGAGCTGCTCGTTTGCAGCTGCTCTGAAGGTGTCCCCAGGAGCCAACAGCACCTGCAGCAGTACAGATGACAGCAAGCAGCTTCAGAGGCAGTCTTGTTATGGTTTAGAGTAGCGTTTGCTCAAACATCACCAGTTTGCTTGGGAGACGGACAATGGAAGATGCGCTACACAACATATGCTTGCTTGTTGTGGATATTCACAAGAGAGACACACAATCACTTCTGGTTCAACAGTCCGGATGTGGCATATTCGAAGGTTGCCAGACTGCCCTCTCTTTGCCTTGATCTATTTGCACGCTTGTAGTGTTGGGATAGCACTAACAAAAGCAATTATGGCTGCTCAGTGCACAAACCTACAGCGTCACAGTCAACCCCCACCCTCTCCCCCCACACACACACACAGACTCACCCTGGCTCCCTCCTTACTAAGCCTGTAAGCCAACTTGCCGATAGTTGTGGTCTTTCCAGCGCCATTGACGCCCACAATCAGCACAACAGCAGGAGTACCCTGCAGCTGCAGCTCACTGCTACTGCTGCTCCCCTTGGTCGGCAGCTCCAAGAGCTTGATGATCTGCTGCTTGATGGCTGCCCTGAGGTCATCTGCTGTTTTGATGGTGCCGGCCCTAAGCCCCTCCCGCAAGCCATCTACAATTGCTAGAGCTGTCTTGGGGCCAAAGTCTGCAGTCTATTTGTTTCGGACGGCAGCAGCAGCAGCAGCAGCATTGATGTTTGAAGGCCAATAGAAGACATCCTGCAATTGATTCCGCGCAATCAATAGCTCAAACGCCGAGGGCACTGCTGAGACTTGTAGATAACAGCAAATAATGCAGTTGTTGCAGCTTGATTATAATTCTGGTTGTAACACCGCCCTTGACCGCTCAGTGGCGTTCAACTATGTACACTGATTGACCACTGCCTGTGGTCTAATGATGCAACTGCCAATAGGTGTGCAGTGTGCTGGTTTGTTTACTGGCTGATTCATTCTGACCCAACAGTGCTCACAGCTGTGGCATAACGCTGATGATTTACCGGACTGGCCTGCTTTCAACTCACAATAAGAGCCTCTTCAAGCTCTTCCAGTGTGTCTTCATAGTCCTCAAGGTTCCAGAAGGTCAGGAGCTCATCAACAAGCTGAAGTGATGCCACAGCCGCAGCAACAGCAGGAGCAGGGTCAGCGGGACGAGGTTGGGCAGCAGCAGCAGCAGCCGTAGCAGCAGCAAGCACAGGAGGTCAGGCAGGTGCAAGCAGCAGCACAGGGCATGAGGGACAAAGGCACGTGCTACAGCTGTATTCCTGGTAAATGCCCATCAGTTCAGCAGCAGCAGGCCATTGCTATGAGTCTGCTATCCATCATACGCACGATCTTGTTGTCATTGCAGCTGCTGCTGACAGTGTGCTGCTGCAGGGCATGCCACTGCTGCCATGCTGCTGGCTCCACATTGTATGGCCTCTGGCGCTACTCTTATCAATTTTTCAGTTGTCGCTGCAAAAGCCCCAGCATCCTGCTGTTTGCTGCTGATAAGTGCTCGACTGCTACCTTGAGGCTACTGCTGCTGTGCTGCCGGCAAGCCTCCATTGGGCCAGCTGCACTGTACCACAACTGCTGCAATGCTTTTCACACGAGTAACAAGATGAGCAATATGTGTTAAGGAGACTCTTAAGGCATTGACAGCCCATGAGCTGCTACAGATTGGACCAAGTACAACTACAGTGCTGCAGAGTGCACTTACCCCCAGCCTCTCTCTCGTTTTAGAGGTGCCCTTGAAGAATCTGTCATAGTCACCAGCTGCCTTCTCCTTCAGCACTCGGCCCAGCTTCGCCAGCAAGCCTGGGGCTGCTTCAGCTTGCTGCAGAGACAGTACAAAACACAAAAGTGCGTAATTATAGCAGGTTTTGGTAGGTTGCAGATGGGGGAGTGTTGATTGAGAGACTGACTGGCTGGAACTTCTATCCACAGATTCAGCAGTCCAGGGAACTGATGAGGCTTGCTGCATGTGTGCTACCCCAGCATCTGCTTGAGAACTGGCGGTTGCTGTGCATAGGAAACATTGTTGATAATATAGTGATGCTGTGCAGAGTCATTGCTTATGAGTTCAGCAGTTGCAGAACGAAGACAGTCAACTGAGCAGGACCAGAAGAGCTCTAGCTGGCTGCAGCTGTGTTGGATCTGTGTGAACCTGTGTGCTGTCAGCAATTGGACGCATCAATATGTAGATTCAACTCCAAGGTGTATGTGTAGTGCTGCTGAGCGAGTACAGGTTTGATCTCTGCTCAGTGCACTCTGCACTGCATGCACAGTGGCCAAGCTGCTGGTTGTGGCTAGGGCTGAAACTTCAGCAGTTGGCTGTGCACAACTGCATGTCTAGATAAATTATCATAGATTCACTTCAGTTGTGACTGTGAGTAGGCAATCACAACGCAATGATATGAGACAAGAATAAGCAAACGCGACCACCATGTTGCAGGCTGCACTGCTGCAGCTTGCAAATGCAATTCACCCATGCAGGACCAAAGACTCTCGCCTGTATGCTTCATTGTGCTATTATATAACATAATATCGTCATAGATATTCTCCCACCTGCGCTCTGACTGGCTGTACACGAGATCTTCTTACGCCTGTTCTGCAGGGATGAGGGGCCACTTTTGGCACAGTGCGGCGACCTGCTCTGCCACTGACGCCAGTTTTACTAGATGGTGACAGCATTATTGCTGTTAATCACTTCAATGCCAAACCAAATCGCACGTCCTGGCTCTCTTAAGCTTACGTTTGATATCTTGTGAGATGAGCAGGGCGTATGTACAAATTCAGGGCGCGTTGTAGTCATTGATCCTTGCAGCGCCAATGACGCTGTCAGGTGTTCATTCTTAGCAGGCACAGCGCAGGTCCCAGCCAGAACACCCGCTTCAAACGCGGCACATATCATGACTTCAAGCTGTCTGAATATGGCCTGATAGATAACAACTGCTACAACTATATTGGTGAGTTATCAACACTTTGCACAATCTATGTCGGTCATTTTGCAGCATTCCAGCATCGAAACCGCTCAAGTACCTCATCCCTGCGCTGAGTAGCATGTGCGGACGATCGCGGTGTGCTTTAGCGCCTGAAAGAGTTGAAGAAGCAGCTGGCGTGCAGCGGGAGCGCTGGGTGGATCGAGATAGGTGGGTTCAGCAGATGTGCTGGGAGACACACAGATGTGCTGCATTTGCAGCCAGCAGGCAGCTGCACGCCAAAGCAAGACTTAGTAATGCGTCATCAACTTTGCATGTATTGCAGCACGTCTTATTAGCAGCTCTTGTGCACACTCAGGACTGCTGTTCAACAGTGCCGCCTTCCATTGAACCTCTTCTTTAGGTACCGGCCCTCTTACAATGTATCGCCTGGAGCTTGGACGCCCATTATACGGCTGGATGAGCAGCAGTCGGTCCAGCTGCAAACCATGAGGTCAGCACTGCATGCAGCGCCGCCAGCTACTAGTGTTCATCACATGTGCACCAACACCGTTAGTAGGACTGGCAGTCCAGCAGAAGCTACAGCAGCAGCAAAAATATAGAACTCATAACATTGTTGCAGTGGCTGGAATCTAGTAAGCTGGTTAAAGAATGCCAATCCATACTTGCTTGCTGACATGTGTTCCTAGGGCAAACAGTGCTAACAGTGCTGCACACTCCTGTGCATTACTACAGCAATGGATATCGGCGTTGACTGCATTGCCTTCACTGCTGTTCCATCCGGCGTCTGCAACAGCAGCAGGAGCATCCAGATAGCAGAGCAACTCCTCCAGCATAGGCTCCTTTGGCTTTTGGCAAGGATATAGCAGGCTACATATGTCTGTTGGAAGACGTGTGCGCACAGGCATCTGGCATGACTAATTGATCAGGCATCTGTTCTGCTTGTCAGGCAAGCCATGTTCAGCAGACACAGCGAAGTCTAGTCATCCATCATCATGCCCTGTTTGGAGGCAGCAATATGCATTGTTGACCGTGGGCCCCGGCTGTGACTACAGGATTAATCCTCAGTGCTGCTGTGGCCACTGCAGGTGGGGCCTGGTGCCAAGCTTCACTAAGGCCGGTGAGAAGCCTGACTTCTACAGGATGGTGAGTCACTGGGAGGGTATCACCTGCAACATGGTCACTGTGAATATCCACTATCAGCGTCTGATGTCCGCTGCTGGGTATAGCCCAGGCGCTCAAGCAGCTTTCAGTTGTACTATGTCCTGCTGCCCTGCAGCAAGTGCAGCTTGCAACTACCTTTTGCTTCTCAAAGTTTTGCTTCTCAAGCAGCAAGATCAGTTGCTCTCAGCCAGGCTTGCTGTTACATGCTGCCAGTGTATTCCTATGCCTGCAAGAGACCCCAGACCAGCTGGTCTGTCTGAGCAGGGCGATGCTTGCATGAATGCTGCAACTAAAATTGACACAGGTGCTGTGAATGCCAAAGCTGTGATGGGTGGCTGTCATTGCAGTTTAATGCAAGGTCCGAGAGTGTGGCTGAGAAGCCTGTGTTCAGCAGGCTGCTGAAGCGCCAGCGTTGTGTGGTGCTGCTGGAGGGGTTTTATGAGTGGAAGACAGATGCAGGCGGCAAGAAGCAGCCCTACTACTGCAGCTTTGGCAATGGCGACCTGATGATGATGGCGGGCCTGTATGATATTTGGGCAGGTGGGCGACTGGCATTTTTGTTTTGGTTTTCCTACCATACCATCATTTCCCTGGAAATTACTTCCTTGGACATTATGTACCTAGCTGTAACTTCGTAGATTTGGGAACGGTTCCTGCCAAAGAAATGCACATAAAACGATAAGGATTTCTTTCTTAAAGAGAGCAATGCAGTACTGATGTTTTCTTACTTAAAAGCTGTAGTGTCTGCTGCCTCACAGCGAGTGTCAGCTGGTTGATCCTCCAGTCTGCACTGATTGCTGCTGCTGGCTGCCAGTCATCCAGTGGATGCATAATGGCTGCTGGCTGTTTCATTGTATTGTAATAGTAGCCATACACACAACCAATTAAATTTAACGGTGCAAAATTGTTACTTCACGTGGCTGTTGCAAGGAGGCAACCTCCTGTCATGTGGACAACTTGAGGAAGACCAGCTCAGCAGCTCAGGTCTAAGGACTTTTGATTTAATGCCGCCCAGGTCAGGCATTCAATCTATTGCTGCATTTGTTGCCGGAGGTCTGCCAGTTAGTGTCTATGCTGCTGTATGCGCCGCTGTGCAAGCGAATTTCGAAAAACATCAAATTTTTAGTGTTTGTTGTTCATATCTGCATGCCGCGCCCAGTCAGTCATCAACTGGGCGCTCGTAGTCTAGTGGTATGATAGGTCCCTGCCACGGACCAGGCCCGGGTTCGATTCCCGGCGAGCGCATTTTGCGTTTTTAAGTATTTCGGTTTCGTCTCTGGCAGTCTACGGCTAATTTTTCCCCTTACTATATCTGCGTCGTGCAATTTGTGGATCGTGCTGAGAACTTTAAGGTCAGTCCAACACCAGCCCAAGCTCTTACAGCCAGGCACACCGGGCCCTGTTGTTGTGGTGAAGGGCAATTGGTGCCATGTGAGGTAGAACATCACCACAAAAGTTGCTGTGCCTGTGCCAGAAAAATTCAGTAGCAGAGTCTACGTGGCTGCACAAGCAGCAAGCAAAGGCAAGGGGTCTGCTGTAGCAGTGACTGCTATTCAAACATGCAGTTAAGCAGCCGCTGCGGCCGTGCGCAACGCATGGAGCCCTGCCACAATCCCCCCACCCCCACCCCCGCTCTCTGGCGAGTGGCATCACAGCTGAGAGAGGCTAGCTCCTTGTCACACTGGTGCTGCGCCATACAAAGCCAGCAACATAAAGCAATCTGCTGAGCTTCATCATCAAGGTGGCTTCATGTGTCTTATTAGTTGGGTTTTGGGATGGAGGGTCACATCCTTTGTCAGCCAAGCCAATCTACCAACTGTGGTGATGGTATGTTGCGTGAAGCACCCGGCAACCCCCACCACTCCATGTGATTGTACTTGCAGATTTGAATATCAGTTGGCAGGGTGATGTCAAGGCAGTGTGACAGTCTGATGAATTTTGCTCTACCTGCAGGTGGCCCTGAAGGCCCTCTGGCTACGTACACCATTCTGACAACAGATGCAGCACCACGACTGACCTGGCTACACAACAGAATGCCTGTTGTACTTCCAAATGATGAAGCAGTGGCAGCATGGCTCGGCTGCGGAACAAAACCTGCTGCTGCTGCTGCTGCTGCTGCTGCCGGCAGCGGCCATGAGGCACAGCAGGAGACAACAGGCAAACTTCAGCAGCAGCAGGGCGTGGAAGAAGGAATGGAAGGTGTGAAGACAGAGGAAGAGCACGCAGAGAAGGATGTTCATGATCCAGCAGTCGCTGCTGCTGCTGCTGGTAGTGGCTTGTCAATGAAGTCCATCGACCAAGTGAGTGGCGCAATATCTGAAGATGTGAAGATGCTGCTGCTCAGATTGGTTGGGCCTGCAGATGCATGCAGTAGATGTATACTTTGGAATATGATCAGCAGATGCTGTGAGAGTAGGCTGGATACTCCCAATGCTCTTCTAGCCTATACTGCAGGGCACATTCAATGACTCTCAAGGAGAGATATTGATGATCAATATTAATGCTAACAAGACTTTCATGATGGCAGTGAGGGTCCATGGTTATGTGCTGCAATAGCGAGATGGATTTGCGTCATTGCATGATTGATGCAGTGATGCCACTTCTCCCAATCCCAGTGGTCAGCTGCTGTTGACCTGTCCCTTGCATAAAAGCTACTGCACCAGCTGCCATTTCAGCTCACTGCTGGTGTTGTTCCAGCAGCTGCTGTCATGGGTTGCCTCACAACCATACACAATCGCAGTGCACCACATGTGTGAGTGTAGTACAGACTATTGCATATGCAGGTTAATCAGTGGTCTCCAGTGCGTCATGCTGATGTTGCAGATCTGTCAACCATTCAATGGAGACTTGCTTACTTGGCACCCGGTTACCCCTGAGATGTCAAAACCCAGTTATGACTGTCCAGATGCCAGTAAGGATGTCAGAACCAAGAAAGGCAGCATCAGCACTTTCTTCAGTATACCAGGCAAACCAGCGGCAGTGAAGGGCAGCAAACCTAGGCCTAATGAAGCAGCCGGAAAGGCGCCAACAACGCCAGCAGGAGGTGCAGCAGCAGGAGATGTGCAACAGCAGCATGGTGAGGTTGCGTTCAGCAAGGACAAAACAGGGCAGCAGCTGCAGCAGCACCCGCAGCAGCCCCAGAAAAAGACGAAGACTGCTAAAGGAAGCATTAGCAGCTTCTTCAAGCCGGTAGCAAGTCCAGCAAAGCAGCAACAGCTCAAACAGCAGCAGCAGGTGAATGACGAAGGGGCAGGTGAGTGCTGATTGTCTGCTGATGGAAGCAAACATGGATGGTGCGGAAGCATCAGCTTTAGCTTAATCTCCTCACACATGTGCCTAGTATGCATGACTCTACACGTTTCACGATGAGACTTGGCACTTGCTGTGTATTCGAAGGCCCTGGGGGTCTAACCTGCAGTAGAGGAGAGGACAGAGCCTGCTGAACGATGACACCCCTCTCTTCCCGGGGATTTCATACCATTGATGGCCAGCATAGCTGTACAACATTTGTAAAGGAGATATATGTGCCTGTGACTGGTAGGACTCTACGAGCTGCCCAGGCACATGCCACGTGACTTCAATAGGTGGATTACTATCGTTTGTTGTGGGGTATATTGCAGTGCGCAATCCAGATGAGCAAGCTGGACCCTCACCAATTGACAATGCAGCAGCTCAGAAGGCAGCGACCCACGTGGGCAGCAAACGACCAGCTGAGATCAGCGAGGCATTGACACACGGTGAAGCATGCTCGTAGTTGATTGATGTGTGCATCGGCAAAACACTTTTGAATTGCCCTTGACGTTTGGGCTCCCAGCTCATGCATTTTCATTGCACAGGGGCCTCCGGCCATGCATTCGTGCTAGGTTTGCAAAAGCTGCAGATGGTAACGTTTGCAGCTGTTTGTCAATATGTTGTGAGATCGGCTGTGACACATGAGCCAGTGAACCCCTTGCTGCCATTTCCAGCAGCTTTTCGCATATCGCCTGATCGGCAGTTTCAAAAGGTTTTGTTTGCAGCAGATTTCATTGTTGGAAACTATGCAAGCTGTATAGTGTCTGAACAAACACCTTGTGAGTGCGAACACGGCACCTCAGCGCGTTCTCGCCACTTCACGAGCCTATAACAGGCTGTACTCAAAGCTAGTGCGAGTAATAAACCATTGTTGGCTAGTTTCAGCGCCGAAGCGATGCCGCTGTAATGCACCGACTGTAGTCCCTGAGCTGCTTCCCTGATCCACTAGCCATGACAGACAAGCAGGCAGCTCTCCGCATATTAGGAGTTTCGGAGGATGCTTCCGACGAGGAAGTGCGCCGAGCCTATAGGAGATTGTCGGTGCAGTGGTAAGCGAGTCTGCATGTCCTGCTCATGCCATTCCTAGACTGCATGCCGCATGCTAGCTGTTCATACAGCAGCACCTGCAGTGTTGATGTTGTTGGCCTGGCGCTGCAGGCATCCCGACAAGAACCAGAACTCCAGGGAGGCCACTCACAAGATGCAGCAGCTGAATGCAGCAATGGACACACTGCAGCAAGATGAATCAGACGAATGGGAAACAGACGAAGACGAAGACTACTATGACGAGGAATACAGCGACGAGGACTATGATGATGATGATGACCCGTTCAGCAATGGCAGGATGGATTTTGGCGCCTTCATCCGCATGTGAGCAGCGGTTACAGTGGTGGTTGGTTGCTGCTATTACATGCTCACACCAAAGACCTACTCTTACGCTGGCCTCAATGTCCAATGCCAGCTGCCAAGTAATCGTCACCGGTCGCGTGTCTTAGCAGCCACACTGACAGCGTCGTGAATGGTCTACATTGACACACTGCATCACTGCATCATACTGCAGCTAGATCTTACTCCAGCAAACACAACCCCAGCACCACAAAAACCCTCAGCATCACACGCCCAGCCTGCATTCGCCTACAGCATACACACAGCACAACCAGCAGCCTCACCAGTAGCAGCCACATCACAAACACTTCACCTCAACCACCCAAACCACTTCTGCCGTGTCACCTCACACAGAACCACCACACCCCCTAATCACGTTCTCCTCTCCTCCAGGAAGCATTCCCACCTGTTTTCCCTCTCGCAGGTTCGCTCGCATGCGTGCTGAGGGCATGATAAACGAGGAGGGCATGTTCATGGGGCCGCCCCCAGGCTGGCGGGGTGGCGGTGGCGGTGGTGCCTGCATGTGTCCCAAGTGCGCTGAGTTCAGGCGGATGGATGCCCAAGACAAGGAGCGGAGACGAGAAGCAGCCAGGAGGCGCAAGATCGAGCAGTGAGCAACTTGAGCAGGACGATTTCAACTTCTGGGGGGAAGAGATGGTTGGGGTGTTGTACCTCATGTACACACAGCATGTCTTGCTTATTATTTCCACGCTGTTCCTTTCGATGATGGTATTATCAAACGACGTTCTTTCAAAAGGAATATAGTACAGGAGCACCTAGCCAATGGCTGCAGTTGGAGATGCCCAACCTTATTGCGACAAGTCATCAGGGTCGATGTTCTGAAATTTATTGTATGCTGATTGTATCACTTGCTGCTGCTGCCTGAACGCTGCCAACAACCTCCTGTTGTTGCAGGGAGGCGCAGGCTGCTGAGCTGAAGGCTCAGGAGGAGGCTGACAAAGTGATGCAGCAGAAAGATCCCAGGAGCAGCATGGCCTGGCGCAAGGGGGGAGAGCACAGGGTGAGCAGCAGCAGCAGCAGCAGCAGTGGCAGAGGCAGCAGCGATTGCTTGCGATGAGGCTGTAGATTGCAGTGTACACTCATAGCTGTTTCCTGGAGCAAGTTGTTGTCACTTGGTGCTGCAGCGTCCAGTGGGACATGGCAGCACTCAATGACAGCAGCTGGTGCTGGGGGATCAGTTATGTGACCAGTGAACCGGTCAAATATACATAATTTTCATGAGAAACTCTACAGAAAAATACTGAAATATAATCTAAAAGAGTTTACATCCTTTTGTATCCAATTTGATTTATTGGTTTATTTTTCAAAAGCAAATTCGGTTAGGGCAGGGCTAAGCTGGTAGGGTTCAAGAAGCCTCCAGCCTGGAGTTGATGATGATTTTTGTTGTAGGACTTGCATCACTGAGCGACCCAGCAGAACACTTAGGCTGGCTGTTCTGCTGGGTCGCTCAGTGATGCAAGTCCTGACAAAAAAACATCATCAACTCCAGCCGGCCAGCCAGCAACCTGCATCTGTTGTCATTTGAATATGTAATCACAATCAAAATTTAGACCCACAGCAGTCTGTTGTCCACCCCTCTATCTCCTGCTCCCAAACATAACAATAGCTAATCTACTGCTATATGCTGTCTTGTCATGGGCCGCATGCTGAAATTCACCCAATTATCAGGAGCGGTTGATCCGTGAGCACTTCCTGCAGCAGAGTGCCAGTGTGTTGCTGCATGAGGCGTCAGACAGCAGCCTGGTGCTGGTGCTGGACGTGCCTGATCTCAGCCTGGTGGATGAAGGCCAGGTCAGTCATGTACACAGTCTGCTGCTCTGTTCACAGGCTGCATGTACTGCACTGGCAGGAAGTATGTACTGCACTTGCAGGAAACATGTACTGCGCTTGCAGGAAACATGTACTGCGCTTGCAGGAAACATGTACTGCGCTTGCAGGAAACATGTACTGCACCATGTACCGCACTCACAGGAAACATGTACTGCGTTTGCAGGAAACATGTACTGCATTTGCAGAAAACATGTACTGCACTTGCAGGAAACATGCACTGCGCTTCCAGGAAACATGTCTTGGCAGCTGTAAGGTCACGTGCAGCAGTGCTTCAACAGTACATTGCATGACCTGCTTTGACCACAGGGAAAGTTCCAGTTACCCCCCAAGGGTGTTGAGTGGGAGGTGTCCTACTGTGCTGCTGGTGACAAGAAGTGGCATCAGCTCATGGCCCCCAAGGAGTATGACAACATACTCGTCAACAAGCTAACACCAGGTGTGTGGGGGGGGGGGGGATTCTGGTGTGTGAATCTAGTATCAGATTGTGGTGTCTTCATAGTATGATCTATCACGCTCAGCATGTGATAGATGCAGGTGACAAAAGATATATTCTGGTCCTGAAAGGGAATACTTTGGCCTTCATAGCCCTGGGACAATATATTCATACACTGATGGCAGTGATTTTGAGTCAGAGAGGTGTGTAATGCAGTCATACCCAACAAAGATCCTCACATGGCATGATGATGCTCTGCAGGCACTGAGTATCAATTCAAAGTGAGAACAGGGACTGCTGGCAATCTGACCTGGTCAGGGTCACCTGACTGGGGCCAGTGGTCTAAACCCTGTAAGTTCAAGACCACAGGCCAGCGACCAGCAGCAGCAGCAGCAGCAGGTGGTGGTAGTAACAAGGGCAAAGCGGCCAGGAAGAAGAAGAAGAATAGGGATGCTGCGTTTGCTAAACTGTCACGACAGTCAGAAGATGAACAGCAGCAGGAGGAAGAACTTGACGAGGCAGAGCAGCAGCGGGAGCAGCAGGGACAGGAGCAGCAAAAGAGTGAGAGCCAGAGTGAACCCTTAGAGGTAGAGCAACAGCAGCAGCAGCAGCAGCAGCAGCAGCAGATTAGTTCTGATAAGGTTGATTGTAGCGGGGGGTTGATGCAAGCAAAGGAACCGGAGCAGCAGCAACAGCAGAAGGCAGCTAGCAGTGAACAGCAGCAGTCGCTGCAAGATCAGCAGCAGGAGGGACAGCAGCAAGAGGGGGAGCAGGAGCAGCAGCAGGAGGAGGAGCAGCAGGACGAGGTGACAAGCTTCGTGCGTCAAGAAGAGGCGCTGCTACGGCTCTTCCTTCAACAAGATCAGCAGCAATTGGCCCTAGGTGGCGACACCAGTAGCGTCGTTGGCAGCAGCAGCAGCAGCAGCAATGATGGGACGGCCTCAGCTGTTGCTGTTGCTGCTGCAGAGGATGTGTCAGACTCTGCTGCTGTTGCAGATGATGTGTCAGATGCTGGAGGTTCACCACAATCATCATCATCAGCAGCAGCAGCAGATGATGATGATGATGGTGGTGGTGGTGGTGATGGTGATGATGCTGATAATGAGGTGTTAGAGTCTTCAGCAGCAGCAGCAGCAGATGATGATGAGTTGCTGTCACTTGAAGACTCTGATTCGGATCAGGATCCCTTAGCAGCAGCAGAGGCAGCAGCAGCAGCAGTAGAAGCAGCAGAAGCAGCAGGCTTGCCGCTGCCGCAGCCGAAACAGAAGAAGCAGAAACATCGGCCAGTTCTGTTGGCACCTTGTGTGTATTACCCCCTGGGCAGGTGCAAGCTGGGCAATGCGTGCAGGTTCCAACACACCAAGCCAGGCAATCAGACGGCAGCAGCAGCAGGAGGGGATGCAGACGGTAAGGGAGATTATGGGGGGAGCAGCAGCAGCAGCAGGGGTGCTGATGTGGCTCGCTTGGATGTTCTGATGAGTTCTGGGGCTGCTGGTGCCTCTGTGACTCGGGCCAAGGAGATTGCCCAATTGTGCAACAAGATAATAGCAGCAGCACCAAAGCCAAGGTGGGTAGGAGGTCGTGGCAGGGTGTTTCACATCGCAGGAATTGCTGGGATGTTTGTCTGAGGCTCACAGATGTTAGTGCTAGGCTACAACTGCAAGTGCTGACAGCGGCAGTGACACCTATTGCTAGCAGTTAACTAGCCATTTCTGGTGGAAACGTGGCTTGTGGGTCCAAAGCTGAGAGTCCTCATACCAAGCGTATTCTTGTGTTGACTCATCATCTCTGAAAGCATACTTGTGTTACTCCTGCTCATCTGTGTGTATGTGTTGGCAGCAGCTGCAGGGAAGAGATCAGCTGAGCTTGACTGGCACTGCTGCTGCTGCAGGTACCAAGCCCGGCCCCAGGATGATGGGTCTTATCTGAAGCCCTTGTTTATCACTGCATATAATGTCGTGGGGAGCAGCTATGCAGCTTGGCACAGGAACATGACTCTGGGTATCAGTAACAAAACAAGTAACACAGCAGCAGCTAGGGCTGAAGCTGGTTCAGCAATTAAAGCCAAGATTGATAAGGTGATGGAGAATCATCCGCCCCCAGCAGCAGCACCACCAGCAGCAGCAACAGCGTCTGGTAAAATGCAGCAGCAGAGCTTGGCAGCAGCACCCGCAGCTGCGTCCAGCAGCAGCAGTAGTGGTGGTGGTGGTGCAGTGCACAAGCCTAGGTACCCATACTTCTGCAAATGGTACCCCATGGGTACTTGCAGGTTCGGCAACAACTGCCAGTTTGTGCATTAGAAAGCCGCTCAGCCTGCAGCAACAACAGCACCAATGCCAGCAGCAACAGCAGCAGCAGTGACTGTCTCTGCACCAGCAGCAGCTGGTAGTGGTAGTATGTCAAAAGGCCCTTCGTCACCAAACAGCACTGGCAGCAGCAGCAGCAGCAGTGGTACCGGAGCCTTGAAGTATCACATTGTGCCACGACAACAGGAGCAGCAGCAGCAGCAGATGCAATCTCACACGCCCCTGCAACAATCGCGGCAGCAGCAGCAGCCGCAGCAGTGGCAGCAGCAATATGTGCAGCCGACCTATCAGGAACAGCAGTTGCCGCCCTTGCCGCCGCCACCTTACGGCCATGTTGTATCTCAACCGCCACCACAGCAATATGGCCCGCCGATGCGTGTGCTGCACCCACCCCAGCGGCAACAGCAACAGCAACCTTTCTGGCAGCAACAGCAGCAGTCCATGCAGCAGCTGCGTGCATATGATGCTTTGCAGCAGCCAATTCACGTGCAGCAGCCGTTTGGTTTCCCGCCATTCGGTATGGCACCAGCCAGCTACAAGCAGGGGTAGTCTGGCTGTCTTTGTGGCTGCACGGTCTGTTGGCTTCAGGTATCACACCTGTGAGCAGGGGCCAGCAGTCAATTCGTATGCATTGGCCATCTACTTTCCAGCCAGCTGGTTTTCGTTTAGATAGCTGTGTTCTGCACGGGTAACAGCTCAGTGTGCTATTACTAAGCTCTGCTTGCGTTGCTGCAATTGCCCTGTCATGAGCCTACCGTCATGAGCCTAATGGCAGCATTCGCTTTTTAGATGTGCCAAGCCAGGCGATGCGGTAGTCAGTCAGTATCATCATGTGAGCGTCGGTATCGGGTATCCAAGATTGACCTTGGATCTCCTTCTGGAAAGGCGCGTGCCTGTACGCGCTCGTCCCATGAAGGTCGCCTGTCAGTGTTGCGTGGTGAGCCTCAGCTTTGCGCTTGTTTCTGACTGCGATTTTAGGCACACCTGGCAGATTGTTCCTGCAAGGGAATCACTCCAGCTTTCATGTGGACACCCTTACCTAAAAAGATGCTGGTCCATTATTGCTGCGTACTGTCCATATACGCATACAGATGGTGTATCAAACTGAATTGAATTTGTATCAAGAAATCAGAAGTCGCATTGGTCCTCGATGCCCTGGCGTAATTCTCTTACTTGTGAAGGCGGGATCCCTACTAGTTTATGCTGTGGTAGCGCTGATGTCTTGAACATGCCACGCCTTCGGCAGAAAGCCTTGTGAACCAAATTACGTTTTTGATTCATTGGGTGAAGAGCAATGGCCTGCAAGGTACAACTTTGAATGACAGCCGGTCGTAACACTCACAGCTGACTCAACCAATGCGTATAATCGGGTGGTGATCCGGCAATGGCGCTTTATATCAATATGACGCAGTAGCTGTGTGTATTGCAACTGTTGCAATGGACGCTCACAACGTTGAGAATGCACCGGATAATACTCACCTCGCTGGGAAAAGTATGTAGCCCTCTTCTGCATCCTTGGCGAACATACCAGTCAAGTGCAACGGTAGTTCTACCTGATTATTGAAGCACAAATCAAATTGATATATAGTCCAGAATGTCCACCAGCAGCGACGACTTAGCAGAAAGTGTTGCAATTAAAGACCTCAGGAAGGGCGCCTGGACAGGAAAGGTATACATAGCTGCAATGGAATGCTCGTGCTGGCTGTGCACAGGGGTTACCGCACGGCGTGAGCTTATCATGTGCCTTAATTCTCTTATGCAGGAGGACGCTGCACTGTCAGCTCGTGTTGCAAAGTATGGGACAAAGTCGTGGACTATCATTTCTGCTGGCGTAGAAGGGCGCAGTGCCAAGAGTTGCAGGCTGAGGTGAGTTGCGGGGGGGAGCGTATGCCGATAGCCCGACACTGCACAGAAGCCTGTCCGACACGGTGCAACATGTACCTTATTAAACAAGTATACAGATCTGTGGAGCAATGCGCACTGATGCCCGCTGCATGGTTGCCCTGCGCAGGTGGTACAACCAGCTCTGTCCGGGAGTGAAGCGCACGCCTTTCAGCGAATGGGAGCAAGCGGTCATTATCAAGGTACACACTAACCCATATACTGGCATATACGCTGCAAAATCTGAAGGCCCGAGAACTCAGTCACCTGCTCGATTCCTTACCGGTCCTGGCTCTCTGCAAGCAAGTGACACTGACTTCTGTGGTAGGACCCCGAGGTGCATCGTTAAGCTACCTTCGTTATTCTCAGACTCCCCCATGCCTAAGATGAAGGCCATGCAGCAGACTCATACAAGAAACCTGTTGATTGTGTTTTCAGGCGCAGAAGGTGCATA
Source organism: Coelastrella sp. MACC-549 (assembly GCA_018290735.1). Taxonomy (NCBI): domain Eukaryota; kingdom Viridiplantae; phylum Chlorophyta; class Chlorophyceae; order Sphaeropleales; family Scenedesmaceae; genus Coelastrella; species Coelastrella sp. MACC-549. The sequence goes on from JABEVS010000030.1 coordinate 104,799, forward strand.
CCAACAAGTGGGCAGCTCTTGCCAAGCTGCTCAAGGGCAGGACGGATAATGCCATCAAAAACCACTGGAATGCGACACTCAGCAGGAGGCTCAACAATCCTGCTGAAAACTTCAAGAACCAGTTCATTGAGCAAGGTGTAACTCTGGACTGGCTGCTGCAGCATCCGGAGCTTGACACCAGCAATGACCTTGAAGAGGCCATGGGCATCTACCACAAGGTGATTAGAGCAAATCAGCAGCAATTTGGTGTGAATCTTCAACTGAGACTGCTTAGTGTAGTGCACCTGCAGCTACAAGACTCAGCTCAGCAGTACACAGAATGTGGTGAAGCTGGAAACTGCAAAGGCCTGTCCATCACCTCGATGCATCTGGTTACCTGACAGCGCTGCAGCTGCTCTGTCGTATGCTGCACATTGGGTCCGCACAACCTTGCCCATAAGCTGCCTCGTCTCAAGCCAACAGCACACTTTTACTGCTCATGCATTTGCTGCTGCTGCTGCTGCAGCCTTACCCAGCAGTGATAAAGCCCATCAGGAAGAAGAGGCGCCGCAGCACACCAGACTCGCCCAGTTACAGCAGGAGCCCCAGCCCACCCCCAACCAACACTAAACCCAAGCTCAGATCCTCAGATCACAAAGCCCTGGAGGTTTGTGGTGAATCAGGGCAAGGCTCTGACTCAGCACCCAAGCTGGACCCGCACAGGGGGCTGAGCCCACCACCAGCACTTACAGCACCAGCACTTGCAGCACCAGCACCAGTCAAGAGAGAGGTTGAAGGGCTCATGGTTGAGGCTCCACAGCAGCAGTACTCAGGTGATGCTGGATATGGAGGCAGCAGCTGTCACACACCTGCTGCTGCTGCTGCTGGCGGCAGTTCACCCTGTGCACGGGACCAGTCCTGCCTGGGACCATCAGGCCAAACCTGCATAGTTGGCCCTGATGGAATATGCTGCTGCCAGCCTGGCATGTGGCAGCAGCAGCCGCAGCACAGAGGCACTGTGCATCCGGTCGGCCATGACCAGTATCCCCAGAAAGACATGCACTGGCAGCAGCAGCCGCAGCACATGTTTCCTGAACCCAGCAGATCCTTTTACCAGCTGCTGCCCAACAGTCAAGATGTGCACATGCAGCAAGAAGGCTGTGGTAATGCTCTGGCAGTGCCATACGCTGCTGAGCAACAGCAGCTGCAGCAGCAGTCTGGCAGCAGCATAAGCAGCGGCAGCCCTGTAGGACCTTCAACTGGCCACGTGGACCTGACGCCTTGCTACTCAGGGCAGCTGGCATCAGGAGCAGCAAGCGGCAGCACACGTGGTGTATTTGGATCACTTGTGGTCCCTGACAGATCTTTCAGCAGCAATGATCTCCAGGCTGCTGCTGCTCGTGCTGCTGCTGCTGACGGTGCTGGCGGCAGCAGTATTACCATAGGTGGCCTACCCATGGACAGTATGAAGCACAGGCCTCATATGTCGGCACCATATGGACAGCCAGCAGCACTATCAGCGGACATTGGCAACTGGGGTGTCACCACTGGTGCAGACTACACTGGTGTCACTCCAGGTGCCAGACCACACGGTCCTGGTGTCATTAGTCACCCCAGCACCACTCCAGGTGCCGGCGTCACCCGGTTACCCCCCAGTGATTGTCTTGGACCTCTGGGTATCAGACCAACTGCTCGGCAGGGCAAACTACTCAGCCCTGCTGCTTACGACATGATGGTTGCTGGAATGTCAGCAGGCTCAGAAACGGTCGAGCTGCAGGCTATGTCGCACAGCCATGGGTATCCTCCGTATGCTGCTCATAGCAGCTATTGCTATGACGTCAGGACACCAGCATATGCAGGGCCCACAGGCCCAGGTGTTGGACACCCCTCAAGTCCTCGACATGGTGGCAGCAGTTTCCTTGCACATGCCAGGTCAATGCCACCCAGCCTGGGACCATCAGGACCCAGGCTTGGCAGCAGTCCTGACAGCCGGGTTGCAAAGGGGTACAGCTATCAAATGCAGCACCATCTCAGCCGCAGCCACAGCTACACTTTTGGTGGCTTTGGCAGCAGCAGCAGCAGCGGTGGCCCTCCTCTCAGTCGCAGCAGCAGTGGTGGTTTTGGTGGTTGCCATCCTCCCTCTGAGCACAGGTACACCGCACAGTGGGGCAATGGGTATGACTGCAACCATGACAGCAGCTATGACGGTCCATACCCTGGCCCTAGGGGGCCCCCTGGCCCTGGCTACTCAGGACTCCCTTGCCATGGTGGGATGCACCCCAGCAGCAGCAGCAGCAGCTCCTATGAGATGCAGGGTCACATGCCACCTGTGTCTCGGTACAACAGTACTCCTGCTCCCTTCCAAAGCAGGCACCAGCAGCAGCGGTATGATGGCCCAGGCCTGCATCGGGGCTACAGCACGAACATGCCATACATCAATCCCAGCAGCAGCAGCGGCAGAGCTGTCGGCAGCGACTATTATGGCCGGGCCACTGCAAGGCCGTATCCGCCAGCAGGGTTCAGCGACTTTGGTCCCAGGCCTGATGTCAAGCTTGAGATGCAGCAGCCTGGTGATGCTCTGGCTGGTATTCCTGCATGCCTGCTGGCAGAAGCCCCAACAACTGTTCTACTGCAGCAGCAGCAGCAGCAGCAGCAGTCGGCGGCAGGGTTCAGGCACCAGGATCAGGCCCTTAAACCTCGGATCCAGGCCAGCAGACCGTCAGGAATTTGTCAGGACCCCAGCCTGGGATCCCTGAGGTCTGATGAGCCAGTCGTGGGATCACCCCTAGCCTGGGATGGCGTTGGTGACAGCTTGTCAGAGGTGTTTGCTGATGCTGGCGATGCTGAAAGCTTGGACTGGGACAAGTTTGAGATTCCTCAGCTGCAGACTCATGAGGTTGAGGAGCTTCTCATGTTGTGATGTGTATGAGGTGTGCACTTGATAGGCATGCTTTTATGAACAGGATGGTGCAGGTCTATTTCCAATCTCTGGTGATTCGCGGTCAATTGGGGCGCCTGTGGCCCTGCTGAATTCAACACATGCACTTTAACACATGCACTTCCTGGGGTCATGTTCAGTATTGTGTTCAGGGGCCAGGGCTCTTCACTGTTGAAAATGCCAAAAAAGGCTCTGGGGTTATGTCTACTGGGAAGGTGTGCTTGGTCATGTGCAGCTACTGCACAAACAGCAGGGGCATTGAAGCTGCCGCGATATATATAGCAGCAGTTGCACCTGGGAAAGGTCTGGTTGGAATTTACATTGTCATGCTGGAAGGGGTTCAATAATGAAGGCTTCTGCCCAACAAGTACATAGACATCTGGTGGCAATGCATGGATGGGTGCTGGCAGTGGCTTTCAGGGTCTGTTTGAAGGCTTAATACAAGGCTACCAGGGTTTCTCCTTACAATGAAGAACACATGCGGTCCATGTTACATGACTGGTTGCACCGAGGCGGATGGCGGCTGCCTGTTGGTCTTCACAGGATATTGTATTTTCAAAGTGTCAAGTGTTGTCAGATGCTTCAGATGTGATGCACAATAGTGCTCATCCTGCAACCCCTGTACCACCCCTGTTGGCTCCTCCTCATGCAGTTCAGTTGGAAGTTCAGTTTGAAGTTCATCCTCCTGTGAGGCTGTCTGTGTGCCCCACTAGTGCTATGCCAATCGGCATGATGTATGACCTACTTGGTGGCTGGACATCATGACGTTCAAGCAGCAGGCCGACAGTGTACCTGCATGATGTTGTGGCACCACACAGGGGCCTCTTTTGCTTAATCTTTACATGCTGGTGCCTGCAGCCTCAAAGTACCATGGATAAGGTTTGAGATACACTGCTGCCCCCCAGCAATAAGCACCACAATGCATGTTTACAGCACTTGAAGCCGCCGGCTACGTGACTGTCATGGTAGGTGCATGCATGCATTCATTACAAACGCCTATCGACAGTGAGAATGTTCAGCCTTGGTCGACCGATGCGGGTCATGTGCAGTATGTACATATGATACAGTTGCATGCGCTCTGTGCTGTTTTGTGCGGTTGAGCCTGCTGCTGTTTACTACCGCAGCTGTTTCTGAGCATGTGATTCAGCTGGAAATTCACTGTTTTCTCAAGCAGCACTTTCTCTTCATAAATTCATGTCCAGGTTCAGAAACCTGTGTTTCTGTCCCGTCCAGCAGCTTCTGATGGTGCAAGTACCAGCAAATCTGTGACACATCTTTGCATCTGGCATATGCAATGGAATTGATGCATCCATCATTTTGTACAGCACCTGTCTGGGACTCCTTTCCTGCCATAACCGGCATGTACACGTTGCAATGCAGCTATACGCGGTTCACTATGGGAGCTTCAGCTTCCTGATTTCTTGCCATGTCTTGAGCATGCCACTTCAGGGGAGAAACCTTCATGATGTGTGGGGTTGAGACAGGGGCTGTGGGTGCACTCACTCCTGTGATTGATGAGTGCTGCTGGATCATAAGGATTGTGGCTTGGTGAAATGGAGGTTGAAAGGAAAAAGTGAGTTTCATGCCTTGTATATGGTTCGCATATTGTTCCTGCATTGCATGACTTGCATGATTTGCATGGTACTACTTTTTGCAGCATCAGGCTGCTTTGCATGAAGGCACTTCCTTCAAAAGCGAAAGGGTATTAGGTGAAGGCATAGCGGCTGCAGCGGCATGGAGAAAGAAAATGCATGCTGAATGTTCAGTTGACACAGCAATTGTGCATGTGTAATGTGCTTGAGTGTATTGGAGCAGCTGAGAATTTTATGGCATCCATCCACACTGCAGCTGCTGCCACGCAGCGTAACAGTGAGGTGTGATGTGGGTGAAGGGTTCTGTGAGTGCTGCTGTTGTCAATGATGACAGAGACACACAACTCAAACAACTCTAATTCAGGTGAAGCACTGATATATGGAGTCAGTCGTGGCAAGTTCATGACAACTGTTACTAACAGCACTGAGTATCAGCAGCAATCCTGCCACCATCACGTTCCAGTGCATGGCACTGGAACAGTAAGTGCATGAGGGCCTCACTGAAGGTCTGGAACACAGATGCATCATTGATCAATCATGCCTACTGATATACCCAATAATGCATGAACTTGGGAATCCATTGCTTGAGGTGATGACAACTGGTTGGGGTTGGTGGTGTGTTGTGTGGGGTGTGGGGTGATTGGGGTAGCGGCACACATGAACTGCATTTGCCTACGCCAAGTGCTACCGATTCAGGAAGAAGCAGCACATGCAATAGGACCTGCGATTGTTTCTGGATCTGAAGGACGTGTTTCTGTTTGGATGGAATTGTATTGGCACTGAGTGGAGAAACTACTGGGAAATAGGCTGCTGACTCCTTAGTGCAGCTACTTGGGTTGCATGCGGTACGCAGATTGGTGTATCCAGATGTTTCTCATTGTTCTCCAGTGTAGTACGTACTGTATACATGCCTCAGCTGTTGATGTGTTTCAACAGACTTGATGATGTGTCTGTGACTTGGTTTTACCCTGAGCAAATACATAATTATGTTCATCTATCCCCAGCAGGTCACAGCCACACAGCAGCAACTGCAATACATGGCTGTCCATAGTAGTTGTATGCACTGCAGCTGACATATGGTATGCATGCCAGACTTGAGTGATAATAACAATAAGTCACGATATTTTTTCGCCGCATAGCATGGCTCAATTATCACAAGGTAGATACTGGGCAGTACTTTAGAATGGAGTTCCAGCAGTTGGCAATGCTTTCAAGCAGTGGCACATGTGGCAATCTGTCGGGTCAGCCAATGGCATTGTCAATGCAGTGAAACGGTTTCAAATCAGTGGTTTGTTCCTCACCCCCTGAGCCCCTGGGCAGACAGGCTGTAGCCTTTGCAAAGCCCAATTGGTCAGATCTGTTGCTGATAGAGTGTTATATTATATTATTTATGAGTGATTGTAAAAGAAAATCAGCCATTGTTGCAAGTGCAAGTTCCGAACTTGGCAAGAGGCTCAGACACAAGGATTGCCAAGCCGGCTGGGCTCATGAACTGGTTAGCCTTTCGGCAAGGGTAAAGGCTTTCCTTTGAAGTATAGTTACCCCAATCACACTCAAAGATGGCCGCCATCTGTGACAGAAGCGCTCAAGCAAATAAAGTGAGGCTATTTACTGTATTTTACATCAGTCTGAAACACTCAACACTCAAAGGTTAGCGGACATTGGCTTCCGAAGCCAACCAACCGGATTGAAGGCTGTTGAGCAGCTGGCTCAAATGAGCTTGCTGTATGTGAAAGAAATATAGCCATGCAGCAAGTAGAAATGCTATGGCAAATGCGCTGTCATGCGTTGGGGGCGCCACCCTGATATGATGCTTGTGTCTGTCGTCTGTTCTGGCTGTCCATCCAGCTGCCATTGCTGTATGTGTATACCAACTGTGATCAAGTATTGTGCAAAGCCCAATGAGCCTGTACTTGGCTCGCAAACGGGCAGGTTACACCCGTGTAACTTACAACTTGAAGTGTACCATGGACTAGCAGTACCACTGTACCAAACCTCTGGAAACTCTCCTGGGAAGGGCCTTGCTGCCGGAAAGAGTAACCTCCTTCCATCCTTCCTGGTTTCTCTGGAAATCTGACTCGGGAAGTTCGCAACCAAGATGTACCACTGTACAGGATTGCCCTGACTCTGCGTGAAATGGACTGAGTGGCAGTGCCACACCGTGTGCTCCAAGTTGAGGCTCAGTGGCTGAGCACTGAGACAGCTCCCGGCAGACACCTGCTGGCGTCACGTGACAGCTTCAGGGCTGCGCAGCACTGCATGCAGGCTGCTGTATCCCATGCAATGAAGTTCATTGCACTACAGTCTCATGATCAGACTGGCCGCCAGGAGGCTCCCAGGCTATTGCACCGTGCCGCGGGGTTTCTCTTCCAGTATCACTTGCTGAATACATCATGGCATCTGATTACCAGAATCGCCAACATGCAGCAAGACAGAGCATTTGTGGTCAATGCTGGCTATTTCTCACAGGCCTGGACTCTGTTAATTAGTAGCCTTGCAAGCCAGAGGGTTTGCAGGGCTTTTGCTGAGGGCCGGGCTCGGTAGGGGCATCTGGCCCACTAGCAGACAAGGCCCCATAAGCAGCCAAGGTCCCACTGTGTATCAGACTTGGAGAGTCTGATGGGACGGGCTTCATGCATCAGCATGCTCGATACTACAGCATATTTAGGACTTGTCATACATCTACTCGCCAGGAAAGCTAGCCCAGCTTTCCGGGAATGCCAGTGCCTGAGATTGGGAGTGTGCCAGGCATCGGCACCAGCTAAACGCTCCGAGCGCTGGCAGCTGCACATTACAGCTATTGGCCCAGGTATGTTTCAGAATCTGAGTCCACCTGTATCCTCATTGCCTGCAGTTCTGATAATTCATCCTTGGACAGCAGGACACCTGGCAGCTTGTGTATGTGCCATGGCCTACAGCAGCCACAGCAGCAGCAGCAGCAGTGATGGGTGAGGACTCTTGAGCAGGTGGTGGTACCAGTGGCCAAGCCATGAAGCCTCCCTGGGCACCTGACAACAACACGCCTCATGGGAGATGAGTCATTTTGCTACAGAGCTGATACTTGGGAATTGTTTTAGAAATTGTCGAAGAACAAGACACTGGTTACTCGCTGCTAGCAAGATAGTCATCAGGTTGTTGCTAGTCATCAGCCCAACTGCACTGCTTCTGTCCTTCCAATCGGTTCACACCATGTTTGCACAGCACTTGCCAGCAGCTGGTCGATTATCGTCACAGCTGCCACTGGACAAGCCAGTCCAGCGCCCAGTGTCAAGGGAGCTTCTACTACTATACATTTAGCTTATTAGCGAATTAATACAAGCAAGAGCAGAGGCCGCCTAGCAGGCAACAGCACACCTCTCAATGCCAGCTGTGATCCGACTTGTGTTGGAAAAAAGCCGCAATTTAGTAACGAGCGACACTGATCAAGTCAAAAAAGTGGTGTAACAAAACCTATGCGATGTTGTTCCACAGTCCACTCACCAGGCAGGCAGGCCCTTAGATCCTGCTGGCTGACTCAGCACACACAGCGGATCAGGACAAAACAGCCAAACCCTGCTGCTGCTGCTGCTGCTGGCAGCAGTAATGTGTGCTGCTGCCAGAGATCCTGGGTGAAGCAGTGTGTTGCACTGGAAGAGCTCCAGCCCCCCGTGCACTGTTTCCATCTGAACAGTTCCGGCCCTGGCAGAACAGGGAACTGTCTGGCGCACCCTCACAAGCTGCCACCTGCACCACAGCAACACAAGTACTGTACTTGCTTCTCAATTACCACAGTAAGCACAAAGCTTCAATAGGACTTAGATATACCACAGCAACACAGCTAACCACGGGCTTATGATTGCCATTGCCAAGTAGCGCAATGCCTTGTGTGCTTCTGCATGTTATCACAGATGGCTTGAATGCAGGTGCTGCCAATGAGTAGCGGCGGGTCATACATAGATGCCTGTGCTGCAACGGCTGTTGCATGAGCAGGCAGTGTGTGTTTGGTCACGTTTTGCACTGGCTGCAACTTGCTCTGTGGTCCCACTAGCCCACTGGGTCTCTGCCCACATCCATACACAGTAAGGGGCCTGAGATAACAGTGCTGCCCTGTGTCACTCAACTTTCTCTAAAGAAGCAGATGATGAGCAAGAGCTGTTCAAACACGATGCTCACTAGGTCAGCAGCACACCATTCAATGCAAAGACTTTCAGCGACGACTTCACACAGCACCCTCAGACTGCATCTGAGAGAGAAAAAAGAGAAAGTCTGAAACCGTTCACCTGTCTTGCTGCATCTGGTGTCCATTGTCAACTGCATTCAATCCTGACACCTCGGCAGCATACATCTGCCCCTCAGCCTCAACAGGCTCAGCAGCAGCAGCAGCAGCAGCAGACGCAGATGCAGGGCAGTCGTTGCCAGAGGCAGTTGTTTCCAACGACTGATCTTGCTGCTGCTGCTGTCTTAGCTGCTGCTGTCTTAGCTGCTGCAACTGGCTGGCCAGTATCATGTGCCGCTGCTGCTGCTGTTGCTGAGGTGATGGCTGCTTCCTGACAACCTGGGCACCAGCAGCCATCAGGCTGTCAGTTCTGCTGCTGCTTCTACTCAGTTGCCGGCTGTTACTGTTTCTGCTGCTGCTTCTGCTTGTTGATCTGCTGCTGTCCCTGCTGCTGCTGCTACGCTGATCACCTGCTCTATTGGCTTGGCCTGCTGTTGGTATAGTGATGCCTACTGCAGCTTGCTGCTTTGCAAACTGTACATATCTACTGTTTGTCTTGCTGCTGCTGTTGCTGTTGCCAGGGCCTGTATTTGGAGAAGGCATACAACCATGGCCTGCTGGAGCATGGTTCTGGGTACTTATGCTTCTGGGGCCTGTTGTTGCTGGCTGACTGCTGCTGCTGCTGCTGCTGCTGCCAGCACCCGTGCTGCCAGTGTTCGTCAATGCAGTACACAACCCTTGGGTGCTCTTCATGGGCATCTGTTGGACTGCAGTTGCCGAATTTTGATGTTGAGCATCACCAGATGTGCGCTGCTGCTGCTGCTGCTTGTCAGTGAGTGTGTCAGCATCTTCAACTGCTCGAGCCAGCCCTCCTACATCCACTGCTGCTGCTGCTCCTGCTGCCCTCCTGTCAACTGCTGACACAGACTTGCAGCTTGTGCCATGGCCCAGCAGCTTCCAGGCACCTTCTGCTGCTAATTCAGCTGCATATGCAGCCATAGGTGCCAAATTATGCCTGCTGCTTTCCTGCTGATTAGAACCGCCTGCCATGATGACATCTTCAGCCGTCACTGAAGGCCTGCAGCCATCACTGGCCAGAGATTGCACGACTGCCCTGGCCCGCTGTGTCTTTGCACTGCCTGCTGTCTCTCCCTGCACTGCTGCTGTCTTGCCATGGGACCTTGGACTGCCACGCACGCTGCGTTGCTTGCTGCTACCAGTACGAGTCTGCCGGCTGGTTGAGGCCGCAGCTGGGGAGCTTGTTGACCTGGCCAATGGTGCTTTGCCCGAGGTCCTGCTGATTTTATAAGACTGTCTCCTGCTTATGTTGTTACCACTGGACGCTGAGGCTCTTACAGTGCTGATTGTGACTGTGACGCCTGCTTCACCAGTACTGCTGTTGCTAGCGCTGTTGCTGGTGGTGCTGCTGGCCCTGGGACCGTGGCGGCTGCTGCTACAGCTAATGCTTTGCCTGCTGCTGGGTGCTGCAAGCAGGGCAACCCTGGGCAGCTTGGTGGTGCATTTTGCTGAGGTTGCTGCTTTGTCATTTGAGGAACCCATCAGTTGCTGCCTGCCAGCGCTGCTAGCAGGATTGCTGTTGCTGCTGGTGGTCCTGCTGGTGCATCTGCTGATGTTTGGCCTGCTGGTGCTGGCTTGACTCGTGTCTGCAGTGCAGAGTATCTGCTCTCTGACAGCATTTGCTGTTGAGGCCGGTTGTGCTGGAGCAGCAGCTGCCGACTCTTCTGCTTCAGACTGTGCAGCAGGAGAGAGCAGGCACTCACTGTCTGTACAGTCTGCTTCTACCTCTAGATGAATCACGCTAGTTACAGCCTTGTTGGTTGCTGCCACTTGCATCAGCCCGCTGCTGTGCTGGTCACAGTCAGCAGTGCCATCGCTGCTGCATGACGTAAAGTCCAGCTCAGCTATTAAAAGTTGCTGGTCTGGTAGTTGGCCAATGCAGCCGCAGGCCAAGAACTTCATGACAGCTGAGAGGCTGGACGCTGCTCGTTTGCATGAAGCCCTCATGTGCTGCATGACTGGCAGTGATGCTGCTTTGGGCTGCATGATGAGTTCGGACGTTGCTGTATAACGCATGCCAGAAGCCATAGGAGCAGTGGGCTGATGTTGCTGCCCCACGAGTGGAGTGAGCTCGTTCATGAGTTTGCTGTAAAAAGCAGATGGGGTTTCGTCCGTTAGTCCAGGTGTAAATGTAGCTGCTGATACCCCTGCATTTGCTGGTTGCTGCTTGGACATGTATTGGGCAGCCTGCTGCATAGTGTGCTGGTAAAACTCTGCGCCTCCTGGCAGGGAGAGATCAGATGCTGCTGATGAGGCTGAAGACAGAGATCTGTCGTTGACATAAAAGTCGGGCAGATTGATCTGTGATTCCGCTGATGATTGTGAGTCTCTGGCCTGCTGCTTTTGTGGCTGTTGGCGTTGTGGCTTGCTCCTGGCAGGGCCCTGTATGTTGTGTGGCGGGATAGTTTGGTGCTTCAGACCTGTGCAATGTCCCTTGGTCGGTCCGCATGCTATGCATAAGTTCACGCTCCAGTACAAGGTGAGACAGGCGGTACTCATGGTGCATCCAGCCACGCCCACCTGGGTCGAGAAAGATGTCATGCTTGGCAAAAGTATACCATCATGCCGAAAAATTAACGAAACACCATTCAGCCTTGAGCTCGTCAATCGGCCACCTCAGCCATTTCATAATGCTGGACTTGCGTCACGCCGTATCAGCAAACTTTTGATGCTTTCAGCACGTTATCACATTTATGGGCCCAGTAATGTCCAGCATGTTCGTAAAATTCAAACGCTCTGCATCCCTGACTTGTCAAAGTTCTCAACAGACAGCTTCGATTGTTACGAACGTGTACATATGATTGATTGGTCAGAATCATGAAGTAGTAAACAGTGCAGCTGGTCTTGCATGCAACAGCGAAGACCCATGAATACAAGTTTGTCAGAGACAACGCATGGTCCGAACGGCTCTGAGCGCTCCCCCGTCAGTTTACTTCTGATCACATGTCATGACTGCAACGCATGGCCCCAGCCTGAAACATAACACAGATCCTAGGTCACAAAAGTACACCACCACCCGAGCAGCCTTGTAAGGAGCCTCTGCTCCTCTGGGGCATCAGAAGAAGGTCTAGAACAGATGTGAACAATAGATGCGACAAGCCCAAGCAAGTATAATACCTCAGTATGCCTACCTGTCAACACACGGCTGCACAGACAGAATAACATGTATGTAGCAGACATTACTTCAATGGCTAATGTGGGTGCTTGTTGCGGCTATTACAATGCATCCAAGACTTCCAGCGAATGCCACACGAACATGCTCTTGTCCCGCAGCATCGTGTAACTGTACCAATACAACTGTTTTGCTATCAGCTCCTTCTTCCCCATCTGCTTCACCTGCTCCAAGGTTGCATCACAGTAGTACAGCAGTGGATAGAAAGGTGGTGCTTGATCTTTGCCCAAGATGCCGAACCCTGCAAAAAATACATAGTTGCTTTCACCTTTCTCATATGACACAAGAGTATCAGACCTTCATCAGTTGCAAGTCATCCCAAGCATGCAGCCTCGCTGACAGCAGCCCAGGGGCGACAACAACAAGGTGTGACAATGACATGCATCTCCTGCAGTACACTCTACTGTGTGGGACACATCCAGCCCAAGTCAAGCAGCGCTGCTGCTCAAGCAAGTGCAGGAGCCTCAGCCACATGGCTAAATAGCTCAGCAAGCAACACATTCTATCGTATGGACCAGACAAAATAACGACCTACAGTAAGACTTCTGCCGCACAAACGCACCTGCACTATCTCTGCCGTTCTTCTTGAGTTTCATAAAAGGTCTGCTGTCGGTGTCTGGTATGGCAGTATACAGCCCAGCACCTTTGAAGTCCTGAGTCACTACAAGGTCCCCGGGGTCAAGGTCCTGCAAGCACCACATGGACACGGCTAGTACCACAACACCAGTCTGACCCCTTTGTGCTGTAAGCACTGCACAAACCCTAGGAGTGCACCAGGCACACAATTGGGTGGCTCATGCAAGGCCTCCACAGAGAGCAAAGGCAGTCTCTTTCCTGTAACAATTGCCGCCCCATCCAACAGCGCTGCTGTGGCTGAGACAGCCCAGGTGGCTGGTGCATGAGCTGCGGCTGGCTTGATTCAATCGCCTGCTGCAGCATACTTGAGGCGAAACATACCTGGAATATCTGAGGAAATTCTGCTGCAAATCTCTTGCTGTCCTCGTCCAAGTACGAGTCCAGGTGGTAATTTAATCCGAGGTTTAGACTCACAGCTGACTCTTCTGGCTCGCCCAGACGGCGCATGATGATGGGATCACGGCCCCCAAAGACGAGGATAAGTCGGGGTTTAGAGTAAATGAGGGTGCAGCATCGCAGCCAAGCTGACTGCACTAGGCCGCTGATGGAGTACGTGTGATGAAGGAGTTCTGGAGTAAGGCGCTGTGTGTAGCTCTCTTTCAATACTCGTTTGCTGTTGTTCAAGGCAGTAACCACAGCAGGATGTAAAACATCAGCTCCAGTGTTGCTTGTTAAGAATGACAGAGCAGCTGTAGGTTGAAGCCAAAGGCTTATGTGCCGCCAAGCAAAGATCTGCAGCATATACTAGTGCTTTAACAGGTGATGAGGGTGATGGTGGAGCCAAGTACTGCTGCCACCCGCAGGGGTGAATGGGGGTTGAGATCGGCTACGTGATATCATCAGAAGGCGTTGCAACATTCGATTTGTCCAAAAGCACAGCCGCTGCAGCAGCAAAAGGCACAACAACGACTACATGTCATGCATGCGGCCCTCTTGCATCTGCTGCCGGTATGACAGAATGTGTACAGGAGCTTGTCTACAGAGCTGCTCACCGTATGTCAGAAGACACCAGTGGGTCATTTTCAATGTACAGTGCTCTCCAGAGCTTATCATCATCTGCCAGGGCACTCCACAACTGCTTGTTGACCCTTGCCAGAGCATACAGGTCAACAATGCTGCTGCCTAGTGCATCCACTATGCTGCCCAGCCTCCCTTCATTGACGAGGCAATCAAATACGTTCTTGTAGTGGGTTTTGACGGTGTGTGCCGTTTTGCATGGCTGTTTAGGCCCGAAAAGTCTCATACGCTGCTGCTATTGAAGCCAGACATTCACCCAGGAGGGACAGCACCGTGCGTTCCCAAAATATGCAAGAAGCTGCGAATTACCTCACTGCTGTGCTGCGCGAGGGTATATCGCGCTGATTGCAGATGATCATGCCGAAACCACGGCAAAACGCAGGGATGCAAACGTAGCAAATGAAGAGTGAACAACTGCCGATCATGCAAAATTACAGACGCTACAGTAGTGGGCTACAATAGTATTGTTGGCAGCAAGAGCAGGACCTCGTCCGGAGTTGCCGCTTCGTTTGAATCATCTTCGCAATCTGCGCAACTGCCCTCCACAAAGTGATCAGAAGGCGACGCATTGTGGTCCAATGCAATGCAAATGCGCTCTGTCCTTCTGTTGGACACCGAAGAGCAGGCACAGCTGGCAGGGTCGCTGACCAAGAATGCATGCTGCTGCTATGACCAAGAATGCATGCTGCTGCTAGGGGGATTATAATCTCCTATCCTATACTGGTGGATGGCTCATTGCTGAACAAGGAGATGTAGCTTTAAGAGGCGCTTAGAGTCAGCCTGAACGCCCCACGTACTCAGCAGTACAATACTCAGTATCATCATCGGCGCGGGGCCCATGGCATAGAGGCACGTACTCTTGAGTTGTTACATCAGGACCCTCCAGCATGGTTCTACTGACAAAGCTGTAGTCAGACTACTGCATTTGGTGTCAGCTGACACCCTGCCAGGGTAGTGTCACATCAGCGGCTGAGCCTGGCAGCCGGCACTGACCCAAGTCCACTCAGCCGCTGGAGCCCGCGGACTGCAATCCGGTTGCTGATGGTCAGCATACAGTAAGCTGGGACAGCTGGGCTCATGAGCCACAACAACAGAAGATATTCCACCAGTGATCACTGCTTCTGGATTAGAAGCAGTGGCTGCCTCAGCTAGCCTGTAGTGTCAGAATCTGGGAAGTGCATACCATAGTATTGCCATAGCAGGTATCAGCTCAAGCTGGTCAGCAACTTGCTTCTAATGAGGGTGCCACCCAACATGCTCAGATATCTCATCGATGCTGCACACTGCGTGTACTTGGGTCCTCTATACTGTCAGCTGCATGACGGCTTTAACATCTGACTAAGCCCTGCCCCGGGCCTCACACGGCTTTACCATGATGACTATAAGTAGTAATATTGGAAGATACAGACCTGCAGAACTGCCAATGCTACTGCTGCTGATACACAGTGCCTTTGATTTCAGTTTGTGCCACAAACTGTAAGTTACACCTGCAGCTTAGATCTCAGAAGCGCCTCCAATGCACTGTAATCCGCTGCCTTATTCCTTGGCCGCTGACCAGCACTACCCCCACTGCTGCTCATGCATCCCTCAACTTCACTCAGCCTGATGCGCACAACCCTAAAACCTCGCTGTCCTAAAACTCTCTCCTTGGCAGCTCGTATACCTTCCGTGGTTTTGGAAGCAAAACCGCCAGGCGGTGCTGAGAACCTGTTACGCATGAGTGTTACTAATGAGTCATGACACACTGACCAGTACTGGGGCTTGAGCGGCAGCTGGGGGTCTGAGGTGTCCAGCTGCTGCAATCGCTGCTGCTGCTGCTGCTGCCGCTGCTTACTGACTTGGGACTGGCTTTGCAATGGCAATGTGCTTGTGTCATCTGTGTGGAGTGACAGAAGTGGCAACAGCAGCAGTCTGCAGACTCTGTGACCAGACCTAGAGATTGCAAGTAGGGCTGTCGACCCTTTCAGCTGTCATGGTTGGAGTTGTGCATTGTATAGAGGATAGCGGCTCAGCAGCTCTGGTCCCTCCCTCAGGGACAATCAGCTGTATTCGAACGAATTTTTGCAGCACCACGCAGTTTGCATGCACACTTGGCTCAATGTCAGGAGTAATTGTACAAGCAGCATGCTAACAAGATCTGCAGCTTACCCTCCAGTATTATGACCGACTTCAGTGTTGGCAGTAGCACATCAACATCAGCTGGCTGCTTCAGGGGCAGGTTGAGGACGCGATTCAAAGCATGGACCACCTGCAGCAGCAGAACATATCACAAGCCAAACGGCTTTATAGACTATTGCTGGCCAGGCCCACTTGCTGATTCATGGGGAACCTCCCAGTCGATGGCGCTCAGAAGTTCACCCTGAAAGCGTTTTGACAACGCCCTTGTTGACTCTGGTTTCTATCCACAAAACAGATAGTCCCAATGACAGCAGGTGTAAGTGCAGTTGCTGACTTGTGTTGCCACGTAATGGTCAGGCAAAGTTGCTGTTAAATGTTGCTGTATGTACACAAGCAGGTGAGTCTACATGAACCTGAAGTCACCAGCAGGAATGCTGCTATCCAATGCCTGGTCGATGCTGTCTTACTGGATGGTAACTCTTTGCAGGCAAGGCTGCTGCTGCATAGTGCAGTTGCTGCTGCAGTTGGTGGGCAGAGGGGGGGGGGGTGTGAGACAGATGGTAGTGCCTACGCCGTTCCCATCTTCTTGTGTCACGTATGATTATATCACAGAATGTGCACCTATAGTGTGCTCGGATACTGGTACGATCAAGCCAATGCAAAGCCCTTGAGCAGTGACCAAGGGAGGAGCAAGGTGGCTGGGGTGGGGGCTATTTCACAGCAGGAGGTTCACCTGATTAAGGTTTTTCTGGTGCCTGTCCAGCAGCTCATCGCTCCTCCAGGTGTAGAATAACTCACGCTTCAGCTTACCCAGCACGCCGCTGTCTGATGTAACAGTCAGCGCAGCGTCAGCATCAGCAACAGTAAAACCACCAAATACAGTGCCATGTGGCCCTGTGGCTGCTAGAGGTGTGGCGCTCCCCGGTGTTGCTGCTGCTGATTGAGCTCCGATATGGTAAGGAAGAGACTTGACCATGTGCAGGATGGTGAGAAAAGGTGACTCAATGTAACCCTGGAAGGGCACATACTCCTGCAACAGCAGCAGCACAGCAACCCGGTCGAGATTTGTGATAAAATGCTGCTGTATTGCCGCGATGGCGGCGCTGCAGCTACAGGTGAGTCATATCACCAGTCTCATCATCCAATGGCCCCTAATCTGATGGATTCTGACGTTCTGAAGACCATTGTACAGCAGAAGATAGCAGTTTTTGCTGGTAATAGCAGTCGGTAAAGTCAATTGCACAAAGGCCCGATGAGAAAGATGCTGCCACAAGAAGCGGCGGCAAGGGAAGGAATAAAGGCACAATTCACAGCTGTGCCCTGCAGTCAGCTGCACAGGGTCGTCACTGCTCCTTAATATGACTGTGCTTTTCACCTGATAAGCAGCAGCAACCTTGGTTTTGACTCTTCGTGGCAGTGTGTCAACCTGCTGCAGGATTTCCTGCAAGCTGGCTTTGACTTCAACCCCCTGTGCCGCTACTCTGGCTGCTTGCTGCACAGCTGCATGTAACAGATACAACACCGCAGCCTCGTCATATTCCTCCACCCTGGAGATGTTCAACCGCTGCTGCAGCTGCTGCCAGGCTGCTGTTGCCAGTTGTGATGCTGCCAAGGCAGTATTACCACTGCTGCTGCTGTTGCTGCCGCCGCCGCAGAGCATGACCACTGACCATACTGTCACTATTGCCTGATATACTGTGAGCTGCTGAAGGTGCACTAATGCTGAAGCGCACAACTGCTGCAACTGATCAGGGTTTAGTTGAGCACCAAGCATGGCCAGCCCCCAGAGAGAATCTAGAAGGTCACTAGGGTTTAACAACGATGCTTCCTTGACTAGGGTTTCAGCCATGACCTGTAACTGAGGCTCTGTAGGGTTGAGCCCTTGTAACAAGGCCACTAAGGGCCCTGCAAAACAGCTGACCACTGCTCCCTGCGTCTGCTTTGAAACCCTTGAGAAACCCTGTGCTGCTGCTGCTGCTGCATCTGCTTGTGCTTGATTCACAGGTGGATCAGACCATATTGCCCATGCGCTGGCTGCCGCTGCTGCTGCTATTGCAGTGGAGAGTAATGGCTTTGTCCAGGGATAAGACCTGCTATTGCAACTGCCAGAGTCTGGCTGCTGTTTAAGCTTTAAGACTTGACGCTCCGCTGCTGTGGCATAAGCGGCTGCTGCGTTTTCTGTTTGCAACGGGCTGTTCTTGAGATAGCCGATCAGAGATGAACCAACTGAGCTACATCCCACTGCAGTACAAACTGCAGCAGTACCTGCAGAGGAAAGAGCAGCAGACGGCCCTCAGCAGGCATGATCTAGGCTGTATATTCATTCACATGTAACATATCATATAGCAGCGGTAGTTTTCAACATGCACTTTGTCATGCCTTCGCGTGGCGTGTCACCGCTGGATTTGCAATCAAGAACACTCAAGTTGCAGCAGCTGCTTGTTCAACCAGTGTTGCTCCATATACGCTCACTTTGGCGTAGTAACCGAGTGAAATGGGCTGCATTTGCCGTTGATACACTGTACATGACTATTGTATCGAACGTGAGCAGCTGGTATCTGCCCAAGTCCTGCACTAATGCCCAGCAAGAACCAATCAACTTCTGGTGCATTCACATCTGCTATTGGTGAATTTTGAGCAACTGACGGAAGGCCGAGATGCTGGATCGCCAAACGTCAGCAAGTCATAACAAAAGAGGCACTTGGCACCTGATGCTGCAAGCTGACCTGGCAGATGGGCCAGTTCTGTTGGGTTAACAAGGGTTAGTAGTGGATTGTGGGCATACGGGGCCAGTCAACGCTCAGATCAGGCAATTGAGGGTGTTCAGCAGCACAATTGAACCGTGCCCGTGGCAAAGCCTCGATATGTCTAATTTGGCACAGAACAAGACTGTAATTCTCGTAAGTCAGTTCTGCAGGTCGTCTGAGGATGCCATTCAGAAAGCAGCCGACGCCGGCAGTGTAGCATCTGTAGTTAGCGTGTGCCAGCAACTTGCTCATAGCTCCCCACAAGCGGATCAGCTGCTGGGCTCCCAGGCTGCACAGCAAGCACAGGTATGTCGCAGTGTGCGCACGCATTAGACGCGCATGGCAGTACGACAGCAGTAGTTCACCTGCATCCGTTCAGCTGCTCTGAAGGTGGCCATCGCATCACAGCAATCAGCTCGTCGGTTTTCGGCATCATTGATCTGAGAGTGCTCCTCACCCTTATTACATTGTGCACCGAAGACGCTGAGCCGCCCAGCTCTCCGAATCAAGCTCTTTGTGCTTGACCTTCTTGCAACTATCTGTCGTGCACAATAAGCAGCATCACGCATTCCTGCATTGTGTATTCAGACTTCATGTGATCACCTGGGCGTCTCCGTCGCTGCAGATACTTCAATGGCTGACATGGTGCTCGTCTGAGTTGTCACCCACTGTAACAGATGACAAACTGTCAGCAGTAGAACAGCACATGGCCAGCACTACATTCATTGCGGGAGGCAGCTGCTTGAGTCTAGCAGATTTGGTAGCCTATGGCACCTTGCACCAAGCAGTGGTAAGTGCTGTAGCACGCAATGCTTGCAAGGATGTTCACTATTGCTAGCATGTTTGGTGCAAACACAACACCACACAAAGTGTTTTCACATCTAGTAGTCTTGGGCTCCACACAGCCCATCTCTATCTGGTTTACTGATCGCTGATGCAGCCAATCAGCTGGCTGCATGTCCCCAGTCGTATGGCAAGTACAGCTGGACCTTCTGCGGGTGTCTGTGCTAAGTGACTGGAAAACAACAATCAGAACCGACACAATCATCAAAGCAATGCCGGTCTCTTGATGCAAAACATCGCCCTGAACTCTGCCGCTGTTGCTGCTATTACTGCTGTTGGCACTGCAGTCCACCCTCCCATCAGCACAAAGCACTTCCTTCTGCAACCTTTTGCGCTGGTTTGACCTCATTCAAAACTTAGTGGCCCTTCAGCTCAACCAGCAGCAGCAGCCGGTGTTCAGCAGAGTGGTGTTAGCACTGCCGGCCTTCGAGCCGCTGCCACCACCAACACCCGCCCCTAGCAGCAAGGCAGCCACTGCCTCTACAGCATCAGCAGCAACTGGCCAGGTAAGTCTACTTACTACTAAAGAGTGCCAGAACTTGAGTTCCTGTGCCTCTTTCACCCCATGGAGTAAATTCTTGCCATACGCTACCTTCCAGGTTTCTGATTGCTGTTGTGGCGAATCAAGCATCAGCGTGTGACGCATCAAGCTATGCATTCCAATGGCCAGAATGGTCACCAGTACCAAGCATGCATATATCTTGCCCAGGTGGTTTTGCGGCATGGTTGTTGCTTGCATGGTCGTTAATTTCTCTAGTGGCCGATGACGAGAGCTGCTGTACACACACTTCCATGACCTTGCATGAGGGTGACACCTGTCACTCAATGACACACACAATCAGCAAGGTGAGTTCCGAGGCCACTTGCATGGGATCATGCCCTAGTCCTTGTTTATGCAGACAAGCACAAACCAATTCCAACAGGTCATTTTCATTGGTCTGGTGGTTTGTTTTTGTAAGCTTCTGTTGTATCTTTATGCAAGGCCTGCTGCAATAGCCAACCAAACCATTCAACACCTCTTATTCCACCAAATTGCTCGTTTCCCTGGGTGTGTTTCCCTGGGTGTGTGAGTGTCAGCACATTGCATTTGTTTCATTCTGCAGATGTGACTTGCCGTTAGGACTTGGAATCTTTGAACCTGGCTTTGGTTTACACTTCATCTTTCCCTTAGGCTGTAGCCTATGAGCCAAGTGTGATGCTGGGTTTGCTCAAGTACACAAGCATGCCGGTTTCATCCTGCAGCACCAGGGCTCCAGCTCCCCTGCTGCCAAGGATCTTGTTCTGTTGCTGTGTTATCCGGAGCAGCTGTGGCAATGCAACTCATTAAATCATTGGCAGTGAGCATGGCTGCCTTTAGTCACTTGGGTGTGCATATTTAGGTTAAGGGAGTGTGGCTTCTTTTTGGCAGTGCAGCCTGCAGCCGCTTGGTGTGCGTTGGTTCCGGTGGGCAGGTGATCACATCACTCTGTCACTCACGGCAGTGCACAGCATTGACAGAAGCAGAGTGGTGAGGCAAGAAACCATGACGTGCACCTCGTCTCTGCTGGCCATTTCTGTCTGTGCAGGGTAATAACAAGAAGGACAAAGCGCCAACAGCAGCAGCGGCAGCTCCTAGCACTAGCAGTAGCAGCAGTACAGCAGCAGCAGCTGCTGCCCCAAGCGACAAGCAGCTGCAGCAGCAGCCAAAGGATGCTGGAAAGGGCAAAGAAGGGAAAAAGGAGAAGAAAGAAGGCAAGGAAAAGAAGGGAGATGCTGCAGGTGAGGGGGGCTGCTCTTGTCATTGATGTGTGCACAGTTGTACATTGTTTGATACTGCAGTGGTACAATAATCTGCATTTAAGGTCGTGTAGCAGCTGAGATGCAAAGGCGCCCGCAACAGCTTGCCACGCTTCTGCATCACCCGCTGCATCACTGTCTGCTGTCAGCAACACAGCAGCGCAGCACTTGTACCAGATCACAATGCCGAATGATCAGCCCCTGCTGGTGTGCTGAAATGCCTTTCCATGCATATCCTATGCCATAACAAGGTGACACATTGCGTGGGTGCTTGGTCACACTCACACCCTTGCTGTATGGCCTGCCTGCCTGTGTGCTGGCAGCAGCAGCAGCCTCCAACAGCAGCAGCAGTGGCAGTAAGAAGGAAGCAGATGAGCCGCGCATTGACATGATCGACATCCGGGTGGGCACCATTGTGTCGGTGAAACAGCACCCAAATGCAGATGCACTGTATCTGGAAGAGATCGACCTGGGGGAGGACAAGCCAAGGCAGGTCAGTCCAGGAGACTTTAATAATAGCATCAATAGAGTATATAATACTGTATATATTGATCATGCATTGTTAATAAAACCAGTATAGTATATCATCTTATTGCAAACAGCAATGAGACCCGCCAACGATTGCAGCGCTGCCAGAACCACCTGTAGGTAGTTTTGGCTGCGCTGCAATCATGGGTGATTGTCCTGGGTGTCTCTATCAGGCAAGATATGGAATAGATTGATTGGTCGCCTCCCATGCACAACAGATAGTGACCGTAGTTAATCTTACATATATTGACATGTTTGCAGAGTTTGGATGTCCTCAATTGTTGATTCTTGATTCATGTGGTGATGTGTGATTTGCATCGGGCAGTAATCTTCTGAATTTGTATGATAATATTGGTTTTCTAGTGGCCGATGACGAGAGCTGCTGTACACACACTTCCATGACCTTGCATGAGGGTGACACCTGTCACTCAATGACACACACAATCAGCAAGGTGAGTTCCGAGGCCACTTTGCCTGTATGCAACGATGCTTCTTCTCACACAACTGTCTATTCATGTTGAAGGTATTACTATGTTGAAGGTTTTGTTATCATCAACCTCAGTGCATATGCCTGTGCTTCAGGTCATTGCGTGGTCATCACTGCATAGGTCTGCATTCAAGGTCACACAATTATAGCAGCATCTGAACTGCCAACAACTGAGGCAGATGGTGTGCTTGGTTGTGTTCTGCTGGCAAGCTCCTGCAGTAGTCAGACAAACCGGGTTTGTAACTGGTCCACATGTTCCCCCATCACATGCATATGTATTCATGTGGCAAATCTACCTCCCACATACAAGACAATGCAATCAATGGTTAATGTCAACATCCCGCTGCTGTCACTGCTGCTGTCACTGCTGCTGTGATTGTGATTGCTGCTGCTGCTGCCAGGTGATCAGTGGACTTGTGAAGTTTGTTCCAGTTGACAAGATGCAGGGGCGGCGTGTGGTGGTGTGCTGTAACCTCAAACCAGCAAAGATGCGGGACATAATGAGTCATGGCATGGTGAGCGGCAACAATTCTATCCACAACGTGCCATGTTGCATTGGATACAAACAGGAACCAGGCAGCTCAGCTTTATCAACACACTCAATCAGCACTCTCCATTGGCAAATTCCGCTCTATACACAGTGTCTTGTAGTTTCATCTTGCATTGCGAGTGCCTTGCGGTTGTGATATGTGATGCGGGCAATGCAGTTGAGGCATATCTGAAGCTGCTTAGGGCAGTGCTGTGACAGGCAGTAGCAGCATGTCACAACCAGAGCCTGCTAGGGGTCCAGTCACCAGTGTGCTGAACAACAGATTGCAGACAATGGCATGATTTTATTACCCGCATATGTGTTCAAGTTGCATCTGGTATGTGCCTGTGATGATCATGCATCTACTCGCGAGGGTTTACAGCCCGCTGAGTGTAGTAAATAAAGTTTGAGAATATCTGAGGCACAATTAAGAATTTTCCTTCTTGGCACTAATCTTACAATCGAGCAGGGCGGTCTTGCTGTGCGGCAACGTCCTGTGAGCATGAATGCAGCGGTTTGGATTAGTATGGTCCGTCAGCTGGTGCTGATGCTGATGCTGGTGCTGCTGCTGCTGCTGATACTGCTGCCGATGCTGCTGCTGCTGCTGCTGCTGTGGCAGGTGTTGTGTGCCAGCAATGATGATCATACGGTGGTGGACCCCATCATCCCTCCAGAGGGAGTGCCAAATGGAGAGCGTATCACATTCGACGGGTGAGCAACATAGCATCATGAATGAGTGACAAGTAAAGAGCCAGTATGTGTCAAGGAGAGCAGGAACGATCATGAGCAGAAGCCTGTTCAATTGGCTCAGATTGTTGAGAGTGAATAAGTCATCAGTGGCTGCACTTGTGTGCTACAGCATGGCATCAACTCGGCAGTGCTCTCAGCATTTCGCTGGTGGGAACCAGCTTTGCATGGCAGGCGTGGCTCTGTGTGTTTCTGCAGACAGCTGGTACTGTGCTTGTTCATGTTTTTCCTGTGCACTTCATATCAATTCAGCACCTCATCCCCCTCAATGGTCAGCAGCAGCATCCATGCAACACCATCATCACTCCCCCTGAAACACGCAACAGCCCCCGTGCTGCTTCAACACTCAGCACACAATTTGTCCGGCAGTTGGTTGGATTCACCGGGTAGATTATGAGGCGCGGGGCTGATGGCAAAGTTAGGTTGGTTATTGTTATCACTCAGCACACAATCAAACCCCACAAGGCGATTAGGCTCCGAGTGGCTCTTTTGTGCTCAAGTACAGGTCTCCTGCTTTCATGACTGCAGGTTCAGCAATGCCCCTCTTGACGAGGTGAACCCCAAGCGCAAGATCCTGGAAAGGCTGTTCCCAGATCTCACCACCAATGCAGGTAAGCGTCACTACTGCTGCTGCAAGTCAAGCCCCTGCTGCTTCACGCTGCTATGTGGTAACACTGAAATGAACGCCTGAGGTTATGTGCCCGGTCCTTGCCAGCGGATGCATGCTGGCTCTGGTACAGATGAAAATGTCGCTGTATTCGCCACTTTTTTTGATGCAAACGTGTGATGGATGTTGATCTGCTGGTTGAGATGTCAGCTTGTTGCTGATATTCTCCAACAACAGCCGCACATGAGCTGGAGGATCTTCAGAGGGATCGTGCATGACAGCTGTGACTGCATGTAGGAAAAAAGAACACACCAGGTTGACCTACTATATGACATCCTAGGTGCAACTTGTGGGCTGTTCATGCAGTCCTTGTCAAGCAGATTCTGTGTGCTGACTCGTGTATTTCACTTTCCAATTTTTGCTGCTTTTCAGATGGCATTCCCACTTACAAGGGCGTGCCTTTCATGACCAGCAAGGGGCCAGTAGCATCAACTCTGCCAAATGCACATGTGGCATGAGCAGGCCAGCAGCTGCAGGTGCATTCACAAGGAGCGCAGCTTGCAGCACAGGCGAGGGAGGCAGCTATGCAAAAGCCTGATGCTGAGGAAAGGGTTTTGTTGGTTTCTATTACAGCTGTTACATGGGACTGTCTTATCATGCCATGAGCAAGAGACTCCCTTGTACAAGCAGCTGTCAAAAGTTGCTAATCAATCCAGTGTTGGGTTGCAGCATCATGGCGGAGATCAGCAGCCCCTGTGTGCACTTAAGACTTTTAGCATGGCACAGCAGCTGCTGCAGCATAGGTGTATCAGGCTGCCAGCTGACCTCCTGCAGGCCCCAAGGGACTGATCGTGCATGGGCAGACAGCAGCTGCTTTAGCAGGCTGCCAGTGTACAAGCTACCTGCAGGCGACAGCAGCACAGCAGCCCTCCTACAATTATTATGGTGTGTGCGCGTTGGTGGGTAATCCAGCATTTACGGCTTACATTCTCTGAGTTTCTTGGCTTGGTGTTATCTTCTTTGAAAGCTGATGCCAAGCCAAGAATCTCAGAGAATGTCAGCCTTGACTGCTGGATGATGGATTGAGCTTGCATCCACCTGAAAACGGTGATGATCCTTGTAATGATTAAGCAGTCCCCCTGTGGCAGCGATGACGTATGCCTGCTCAGAACAGCTACTGGTAAATCACAGGAGCGCCGTGGCACCATTGTAGTCTTGTTATGTTAGCAGCCCTGGGCTCAACCCCAAAGCCCGCCACGACAGTCTGTCCAACCCTCTTTTGGCTTACAGGTGCAATGCCCATGCAAATACAATTCAAGTCCTACTTGTTACCAACTGAGAGGCCATCTGCCACATAATACACCGTTCAGTAAGTCTCTGTGCCCACTGCAACCTGTAGGTGTGCCTGCTACATGCAAGGACCGTGCTAAACAGCTTGCTGAAGTAACCTATCAGATTCTTCATGTGCTTCGTCGGCAAAGCTTCACCAAAAGGCGGGACTTTCAATGTTTGCAGACTCGTGCTTGCGACAAGATGACTTATCTTGACCCAAAAATGGAAGGTGAGCCATGCGGTATCTCATTGCTTAGTCCATATCATGCATTAGAGGCTTTGCAACCAGTACCAGCGAGCGTCAAAGCAGGTACAGGTACTGTACACATGAAAACAGAGAAATGCACAAACATTTGCAGCCTTTGACATTTTACGATACATTGTTTCAGCTCTCCTGACAAGCAGCGTGCGCACAGAGAAGCTTGCTGTTCACACTCGCACAGGTGACCTGAAAGGAGTTTACTATGCTTTTGCTTCATTCGGCAGCTCTCAGGTACGCACAGACTCCATACCCTTCATGATAGCCTCAACCATCTATTGGAAGTGGTGCATGCTTCTGCCCAGTGAGGAAGCACACAGCGCCATTACCCCAGCATCCTGAGCACCAGCACAAGCATATGCTGCACAGCCAACTTGTGCATCGTAGATTCACTCTTACCTCCCTACAAAAGTCACCAACACTGACAGGTTGCAATTTGTTGCCTTTATAGCAAATGGTTGAGATGGAGAGCAAAAATTTTGTGAAGCTGGCCAAGGACTGCAAGCTCATGAGCAAAACATTCACCACGACCGACTGTGACCTGATCTTCACAAAGGTAAGCCGAAGAGAAGCCCAAACCTCAGGAAACAGTTGTCTAGTTATGATCCTTGCTATGCATATATGCAGCTGATAACAATCACTGACTGAGATCAAACACTGGGCGCAGTACGCCACGGGTATTACCTGGTATAGTATTGGGTATTGTATACTGTATACAGCAACTTGCAAAGGCTTTGCCGGGCTGGCTATGCAGTGCAGAAAACAGGCAACAGATGCAAGGTGTGTCTCCACATAATCAATCAGACACATGCTGTTCTGCGATGTGTGTTCATTGCAGGTCAAAGCAAAGGGTGCACGCAAAATTACATGGCCAGAGTTTGTCAAGGCTGTAGACCAGATTGCTGCAAAGAAGGTGAATAACAACCAACATCATGTTGATAATAGCCCACAAGGCTGTCACATACATCATGCAGCTCATGCCGAGCTGAAAACGCCCCCTGTGCTCAACAACTCAGAGGCCAACGCCCACGAACTGCTGCTCCATTTGTATGAAGGTTTAATAGATACTGACCATTCGTGGCACTGCTGTGGCCACTTTAGCCAGTGACTAGTAAACTTTACTAATATGACATAAGTGTGAATTTCCAGTGTTGTCAATGACAAATTGTTATTTCAACCCTGCAGGGCTGTGCGCTTGATGAGGTGGTGGAGGCAATTATCAAGGGCGGAGGGCCCCACGACAACGGCACAAAGGCAGAGGCAGTCAAGTGGCATGATGACAAGGTGTGTTTCTGTGTCTATGATTATGCTGTGCTCAGCATTATGCACTGGGTACATGTGAGCTTCATGAGACTTCAGTGCGTCCTCACAGTTGACAGTTCTACTGCCGTTTCTTGGCTCAACTGGATACACTCATCTGACCACACGAGGCAGCAGCGCTGTTGCCAATATATGGCATATCTTGCACCCTCAGCTCTGCTCACTGCATAACACTGTTGAGTGCAACAATGTTGCCACTGACAAGACAGTGGACAGTGTTTCCTGCAAGGGTCCCCATCAGCAGCTCTATTTACTCCGAGCAAGTTGGGATGCCCCTCCAGGACAAGGTCAAACCAATAGTGTGGTATAGTATGGTGAGGGCGAGTTGGTTTCCTTTTGCATCAGTACATGTTTATCCATCTGCAGTACATGTCTGCTGTTTCAATCTGCCGCTTCAGAGTACATACACTGGTGTTTATGCCAAAGGCGGACCTACCAATGTGGACATGGACCCCAGGAACCTGGCAGGACTCTGCGACAGGTGTGGGGGGGAACCAATCAGTGATATTGAAACATCAAACGTTGAAGCGAAATGCTGTCGCTGTATACAGACATCATACTGACATTGCATCACCAGACTGTTTGCTCTGCTACTTTGCTGTGGTTGATGACTGCAGCAGGGCCAGATAGCAGTATCACACTCAAACCAAGGTCATTAATGCCTGGTGAAGTGAAAACCATCTCTAATGGCATTGCGTTTCGCCGTGTTGCATACTATGCATACTGATATGCCATGTTAGGTTGTTTTCAGACCGTAATAAATTATAATATAGGACCTCACTTGCTTTCGCCTCAGCGTGCATCTTCCCCAGTAGGCTGCAGCTGCTGTGCTGTGTCCATCATCAGAGGGTCTCATGCATGCAACGCAAGTGGATTAGAACATGTAATCTTTAGGAAAGTTTATCACCATCACAGTGTACTGCTCCGTGCATTCTAGGCAGATTGTGCTGCTTTTGTTTCACTGAAGTAGATATGGGTGGCGCCAGATCATCTAGCTTTTGGGAAGGCGTCCTTCTGCCACCAAGCTGCTCATGTTTGCCGTCCCTGCAGGAGTTCTGCTGATGTTCGAGGTGTGAAATACAATGGTCCTGCAGCCAACCAGACAGCCAACAGGCGCAGCACCGGCGATATGAAGCCACTGGCAGCTGGGGCAGCTAGGCGCAGCACTGGCGAATCAGCTGCAACTGTTGCTGGAGGGTTGAGAAACATGAAAATCTGAGGGTTGGGGGATGACCTCAATCTGACTTGAGCCTTGATCTGTGCCTCGAAGGCTCGATACCCTGACTGAATGAGTCATAGCTTGAGCAACATAAAAACTGGCATGACATATTTATAAAATATTATTGAACACTCCCTGTTCACAGATGTTTCAGCGTATTTGCCACTGCATAGCGGCTGCAAGAAGCCGTGTTTTGCTGCAGTGGGTGAACTGACTAGTTTACTACAGCAGTACTTCTCTGCCTGGCAGCCGTGCTACAGGTGTCAGGGTTGCTCTTGAAACTGTATTTATGGGGTGATGCCGTTTCATTGCTTTTTCTGAACCTGGTACAAACCACCAGGGGTTTTGGGTGGCACTGCCATAGGATGTACAGACTTGCTGCTATTCGTACCACTGGTACCATGGCAT
This sequence comes from Coelastrella sp. MACC-549, assembly GCA_018290735.1. Lineage (NCBI taxonomy): Eukaryota > Viridiplantae > Chlorophyta > Chlorophyceae > Sphaeropleales > Scenedesmaceae > Coelastrella > Coelastrella sp. MACC-549. The sequence goes on from JABEVS010000030.1 coordinate 133,326, forward strand.
GGAATGCAGCTGCTGTTTCTGCAACAAGAACACTGGTGATACTGCATGAGGAGATTGAAGACGCAGCAACTGCTCAGTGCCTGTCTGACAGGCAGGGTGTGTCTGTCAGATAGCTGCCCTAGGGGCCATGGACTGTGCTTGCACTGAACTGTACTGCTGATCAGCATGATGAGCAGATCATGTCTTGTTCATTAGCAAAGGCTCCTACTAGATAGTATCGGTACACCCCCTCCCCCTCCCAAGCTGTTGGTTGTAGTTCAAAAGTTGGGATGTATCTCATATTGTATGACGGGTGCCCAGGGTGCGAGGCGTGCGTTCAGTTGGACGCCAAGTGGCGTGCGTTTAGACGCCGGCGTTGCTGAACGCCTGTCCTTAGCACGAGCTGGCGTTGGCGTGGCGTTCCCCAAAACCCAGCAGTCTGCTCCAGGACCTCTAGTGACCACCGCATTTGGACCTCCTCTGCTCGGTTTGTTGCCTGTAGATGCTTAAATATGTTGACCAATGGTGTACTGCGCATCATACACCGGTCTGGTGCTTGCATTGAGACCTTTAGAACCCCTGCTGTTGGCAGCTGAAGGGGTATTACAGTGTCAGGCAAACGCCAACGCCAAACGCCAGCTTTTGTACGCCCCAAGGCTAACGCCAGGACGCCCAGCTCTGTTTTGAAAGCCTTGCACCCTGCGGGTGCCACATGGATAACAATATCTGACCGATACAACCTGAGATACATATGCCGGTGCTCATTCCAGCCCTCAGTCAAACCGACGATTTGCGGAACGCTTGAGGCATGGCTTTGCAGATGATTACCAGATCATGTCCAGGTAGATGTACAAGCTGCCTTCTCGCGAGTACATGTGTGTGCAGGAGATGTCCCGCAAATGCTCTAATAAATTGTGCGAGCGTACCAGGCCTCTTGCGTGCCAACAATGCCAGCAAGATTCAGGACAGCTCTAGGAAACCAATGCCTGCCTTGCAGACGCTCTCGGGCCCTGATGGCCCCCTAGACGCCAGTCAAAGCTTTATAGATTTACATTGTGCTCATAAGAGCATTCTGAGCGTTTCTAATTTCGTCAGGTCTAGGACCGGGATTTGGCTTTCGCCACAACACCAGCCTGATACAGTAGTCTGGCCGACGTATGTCATAGGAACCCCCTCGGCATCGCAGCTTGACGTTGATACAACTTTTATTTGTTGATCTTTAAGAACCCGCCTTTGACAAGCGCTGGCATACTTGTAGTGCTCGCAGCTGACAACTTGATGAATGCAAGCTCAGTCGCCACGAGGATGGCGTGAACGGCTTACAGCATGTCAAAGCAACAGCTTGACACCATCTTTTGCCACGTTATAGATGGGCGACCTCAGGAAGCAGCTGCCATTTTGGATGAAGCAGCAGCATGGGACCTTGGCACTCTTTCCCTGGCACTCCTCGCAGGTAGTGTCTGCTCCGTGACTCAGAACAGTTATGCAAAGAGTTTTTTGTGCCATCAGCAATGCCATGGATCACATGATGATGATGAATGCCACATCACATGATCGCTTACGTCTGCCTATCAGCACATGTTGTAGTCCAGCACTGAACAAGCATCAAACCAACTGAAGGACTCTTACTCGCAGGCGGGCACTCCAAGTGGAACCAGGTCCTGTTGCAACTCAGGGAGGATTACATGGCCAAGGACCAGATAAATATGGCAGCGATGCTGAGCATCCTCATGCATGATCCCTGGCAGGCCATACACTGCTACAGGCAAGTACAGCAATCTGCAGGACACCTCCTGACACCATATGGTTGGGTTTTGGATGCCCAAATCAGCACGCAAAGCAGAAGTCACTTATGACAAGGCCACATTGTGCATCAATGCAGCAGCAGCAAGTGCTAGTTGTTATTCACCAGAGTGATGGCAGGGCCCATACAATGAGCTTCCTGTAACGCACCCTGATGCTACTGGCCTCTCACAAACCCAGATTCATGAAAGGCCGATACATCAAAGCCCACATCTTGCACCGGCCTATGTACCAAGTCCGCATGTTGTATCGGCTTATGCGTGCTCACCACAAATTGTGTGCTGGTGGTGTTGTGGTGTGATACCTCACATGCAGGTCCACTGGTCATCTGCGTGAGGCACTGGCAGTTGCCTCCTGCCGGCTGTTGCCTCAGGATCCAACTGCAGTACAGCTCAGGAGCGAGTATGCAGCAGCCCTGGCACCTGTGACAGCAGCAACAACAACCACTGTGGCACAGGGCACCATGGCAGCTGCTGATGTTGCTGCTGATTCAGCTGCTGGTGTCGCTGCTGGTGTCTCTGCTGATATAGCTGCTGATGTAGCTGCTGATGAGGCTGCTGCAGTCCGGGGACAGAGCTTTATGTCACCTGCAAGCTACAGCAGGCAGAAGCATGGAGCAGTTGCTGCAGCAAATCTGCTGCTATTGGATCAGCCTGTTGCTGCTGCCAAGGCATTAGCAGCGCAGAGGAGCAGCAGCAATGCAACAGCATGGATGCCACTGCAAGCAGCAGCAAGGGTTGCTGCAGCTGCTGCCCCTCACAAGGTGAGACACCTGCTGTGCTGGGTGCTGGTACTCACATGACCTCTGGTCTCTGGTCTTAAAGAACTCTACTTGGAGTAGTGTGGCGGACGAGGTTGCTTCTTTGCTGGCTACTGAGTAGTTTGGAGCTGCTGTCAGCCATGAGAATCAGTGGTGCATGTGAATTGCCAAGGGTTCAATGAAACAAGGAGCAGCAGCTTGACTGTTTGGCATCTCTGCCTTGTCAGACTTGTCGAAACAGCTGAACAAGCTGTATAAGGGGACGGACCAAAGGTTGACAATGGCATTTGTTGCCAGTGACATCGTTGTTCAAGACATCTTTCTTCAAGACATGTTTATTCAGGGTGTAGTGCTGAAGTATGCAATGTCTGCTGCTGCTGTTGCTGCTGGTGGTGCAGGTTGGTAGTGAGCAGCTTGAGCTGTGTGATCTGGCAGCAATCTACAGCCTGCAAGCAGCAGTGCTGGTTGACGGTGCAGCAGCAGGCTTTGAGGAGCAGCAGCAACAGGGGGTGCATGATGCAGTACAAGGTCTCATACACGAATTGAGGCAGCTGCAGGCCTCCTTGAAAGCCCCTGTCCCTGTTCAGCCAGCAGCAGTTCAGCCAGCAGCAGTTCAGCCAGCAGCAGGAGCAACAGCAACAGCAGAGGAGGAGGATGTGTTGAGCACTGTCTCTGTGGTGTTGTTGGTTCTGAAGCTTGCGCTGCTGTTGTTGTCTGCCATAGAGCAACTACACGCTGCTAGCAGTGATGTCAACAGCGCCAGCCTGGATCCTTCAGTAGCAGTTCCTCTTGCTACCAGCTCTTGCCATGATGCTGGCAGCAGCAGTAATCAGATAGATGGACTGGGGGGAGCAGCAGGCAGCGGGGCAGCAGCAGCAGCAGCAGCAATTGAGCAAATAGACGGAAGTAAGGTTCATCTTGCCATGCAGCGGTTATGGCAGGAACACTGCACAACCAGGCCCTGCTGCCAGCAGCAGCAACAGCAGCAGCAGGAAGGCAAGGGGCATGCCGGTTCAGGGCCTGCTGACAGGCAGCTCTGTGGACGTCCTGATGTGCTGCAACGACTGCAGCAGCTGCAACAGCACCTGCCAACAGCAGCGGCTGAGGGATTTGGTGGCATAGATGCTATCCTGACTGCAGCAGTCCAACAAGAAGATATGGAGCAGCAGCAGCAGCGGGAGGAACAGCAGCAGCAGCAGGAAAGGCGGTATGTAGCTGACCAGCAGCAGCATCTGGGAGGCTTTGGATTCTGTGCAGCAGCAGCGCTCGCCTGTTGGAAGCACTTATTTGTTACTGCTGGTAGTGGCGGCATTTATAGTGAGAACAGTACTTTGTCCACAGCTGAAGACGTTGCTTGGCAGAGCCACTGGCAGAACATTATAAGCAAGTTGCTGCATCAGGCATACCAGCAGGTGCAAAAAGCCAGTGAGGAAGCTCATGATGTGCAACACAAAGGCAGGGGCCACTTCAACGCCATCGGCAGCAGCAGCAGTAGCAGCCTTGGCAGCAGGCCTACTAGATCAAAAGGTGGTGGTCAGACCTGTTTGAGAGGTGCCCGATCTCTCTTGAAGTACAGTAGACAACAATTGCTGCAGCTGCGGTATGATGTCAGGAACATGTGTAGGCAGCAGCCGCAGTTGTTAGACAAAATTTGCAATGCACTTTCTGCAGCTAGGCTGCCACTACTGAGTCAATGTTGACAGTAGCAGCCTCAGGCTTACTGACACTGACTGAGCTGCAGATGGAGCTCCAGTTTGGCATCAGTTTCCTGTGCTGATTTGAGCGTTGACGCTCTGTAACATGTTTCCAATCTCAAATAGAGCTCTCTGGCAGGCGATAGTAGTATGTAGAACTACATTGCGTTGCTGAGTCAAGTCAACTCGGCCTGAGTAGACTCTGAGAGTCACTGAGGCTCAGTCAGACTGATTGATATGTCGACGGTGTGCACTGTGACAGTGTGGCTGACTGGCCGTGTCGTTTCTGTGGCAGTTTTCCAAGTATTGCTTGCAGCAGTACAGCTGTTGTTGGCTGTCGCAGCCTAAGTCACCTTCACCTAACGCACTGGGGCAAAGATAGTTGACTGGTTTCTGCCCTGCAGGTATGACCAACAGCACACACTGCACAGTAGCATGGTTGCTGTTGATCTCATCATGCTTCATGGTGGATGAACGGTATAGAGTGTTGTGTGCTGCCATGCCACAGTAGTTGTTGTATGTGTGTATGCAGTTCAGTTCCAAATTGCTAAAGGGTAGTATTCTCTGCGCGCGATGGTATCATACGTGTTGCACTGTTTACGTATAAAGTTCACCATATGCTGTTCATTTTCTTGTATGGCCTCTGACACTGTCAGCGGCTGATGTGTCTTGTGTTTGAGTCACTTGAGCACCCCCACTGAGTGGGTTTGTGTGCCTTGAAGGCAGTTTCTCCCCTGAGGGTGGTCTAATCTTGGTGTGCCAGTGTGGCTTAGCCACCAAGTACTTTATCCCAAGGGCCTTGCGGCCGGAAAGGGTGACTTCCTTCCTTCCTTCCTTCCTTCCTTCCTTCCTTCCTTGGCCGTGCCAGTCACCAAGTCACTGACTGAGCATGGCATATGGTGGCATGCATGCGGCACGGTTGGCAATATACTGTGCTGTACAGTGTCTTGTATGTTTGAGAGTCACATGAGTAGTTTCAGCCCATTGGCGAGCCAGTGTAACTCACGTGCGACAGATACATCAATATGCAGCCACACACTGGCCATGGCAGTTTCACCAAATGCATTTATGCATATAATGCACCATATGGTCCTGAGGCAGAAGCTTCTTAAGCCCCAGATGCTGAATCTCAGCATCACAGGTATCCCTGGCGACTGGGTTCCAGGGCAGCAAGCGTTTTGGCCCGGTAAGCAATTCTTAGCAAGGCTCACAAAGGTTTTGAGCATTTCAGCTTCTGAGCATATGCACTACATTGTAGCTGGCAGCCTCCATCACCGTGATGATGATGATTGTTGCGCATCACAGTTCACTGAGCATGACATGCATAACATCACTGCTAGACGCAGGCACTACAGGCACTACAGCAACAGCAGGTCAATGCAAAAGATGATGGTTTGGCAACACATACAGCAGCGCATGTCATGCCTTGCTGTGCAGATTTCATCAGAGAATGAGACTAGACCAAAGCCATCCCCTCGGCCACCTAGGTTCTTCGTACATACAAGTTTCCTGACATGTTGGGTTGGTTCCTCAAAGCCACAATCCACTCTTATCTTGACACTCTGACTGCAAAGCACAGTAGTTGACTTCAATCTGAACACTAACAGCAGTACAGTACAGTACAGTACAGTACAGTACAGTGCAGTACAGTACAGTACAGTACAGTACAGTACAGTACAGTACAGTACAGTACAGTAGTACAGCTGTCACAGTGGTTGTGACGCAGCCAGCAGCAGAACAAAGCTGATCCAGGACCTGACAGTGCTACCTAAGAAATCATACAGCATCTCACCACCACATCTGCTGCTGCAACATAGATGCAATGTATCGGCGCAGTAAGCCTGATCAGCTGACAGGCAGGCCGGCTGTCAGCCAAACAATCAGCACAACAGCAAACTATACTACTCAAGAGCTCCTGTCTATACTGCAAACTCACAGACTCACAAACACACAAGGTCACAAAGTCACAAGCCCAACTCAGGCATAAGCAGATGTGGACATGCTACAAGCAACCCACAATCATCCTGGGGTTGAGATTTTCCATATCATTACAACAGAAACTGATCTGTAGCAGCTGCGGCCTGCCAAAAGGGCATCATCATCCAGACAACCTGGTGTCCAGGAATCACCTGCCATGGCTTTGCCAAAGCAGGCTGGGTGTTCTTCTCGTTTGGTGGGCCCCTGAGCACACACAAATGCTTGTACTACCACACTATGCATATCAAACAAAGAGCTGGACATACTTTGCAATGACACAGAACTCCAACAATAACAAACAGCTCATCACAACTCGTCTGTCCCTGCAGCAGCACCAAGCTGGCGTACCCAATGCTTGAGGCCTTGCTGCCGACTCTGCTTGCTTGAATTGCTTGAAATCAATGCACATAACACATATCTCTGTTTTTCACCCACAATATAGCTGTTCTATTCAACATGCTTTTTCCCAGCAAGATCTGCTCATGTCACACTTTCACAGCTGCAGGAGAGGCAGTGGCTCTGCCAGCACTGCTGCTGCTCCATTCCACGTCCTCTCCAGCAAATGATGCTGCTGCCGCCGCTCTTGACAGTTCTTGAGCCTCATGTTGACACTGTTGCTGCACACCGCTAGCCACATCACCATTCACTCTGTGCTGTGCCACATCTGCTAAGCTATACTGGGCACATGCACCCGCCCCACTATTGCTGCTGTCAGCATCAGTACCAGCAGCAGTGGTCAACCCACCCCCACTCTTGCCTCTGCTATGGAACTGCACCCAACCCTTTGGAACCCAACCTCCAGAACCCCCCATGCTGCTGCCGCTGCTGCTGCCACCAACACTCGCCCGAATCTTAGCCACCAGCCCAGCACCACCCCGCTTCGCTGCTGCTGTTGGACTTCCCAAGCAGCTGCTGCTGGCAGCAGTGGAAGTTGGGGAGTCAGGCTGACTGCTGTCATCATCCTGCATCGCTGCTGCTGCTGCTCCTGCTGGGCTGGCTCCATGTCCTTCGGTAGCAGTGCTGCTGCTGTCTCCACAGCTGATCCTGATAGGGCTGTGCTGCTGCTGCAGTGCCTCTGTCATGGCTCTCAGATCATGACCTCCTCCTACTCCTACTCCTGCTGCTGCTATGGCCCTGGCATTTAACCCACAGTCTACAGAATCCAGCTGTGCATCTTCGGAGGCACAACACTCATCACATGCACTTCCATGTTGCTGCTGGTCTGCTGTAGCTGCTTCATGCCCATCAGAGTGCTGCCTAGGAGGTGTATCAACCCCACAACTGCTGCTGGGGTTTGCACTACATACCTCATTGCTGTTGGCGTCAACAGCAGCTGGCTTGCTGAATTCCTCAGGCAGGACACTGGCGTGTCTGGGCGACCCAGAGCAACTGCCAGAAGCAGCAGCAGCAGCAGTGACGTCAAAATTGATCGCTGTGTCGCTGCGGCTGGGTGCAGGTACCGCTGCTGCCGCTGCTGCTGTACTTGGTGCTGGATTTATGCTGCTGCATCCGTTTGCTTGTTGCTGCACTGGCTGCTGCTGCTGCTGCTTCTGTGGCGTGATAGATGCTTTGCTGATGGCCGCTGCTGCTGTCGCTGGTGATCCCGGCATATGCCTGCCTGAGTACAGATCCAGCAGCACAGACTGCAAGGCAACAGACAGCAGACATATGTAGCAAACAGGTCAGGTGTGATGCATGCCACGTGGTACTCAGCACTATAAATTGGCACTGCGGCATCACAGCTATGGGGCCATCACTCCACCACCACAAGGAACAACAAGCATGTAGAATGCCAACAGACATGCACAATTTACTCTTGACAGTTGAGGCTTGCAGTATCCTTGCACCGCAGCTGCTCCTCACCTGCAGCAGCGGCAGCATCCTCTTCCCTGACATTGCTGCCAGGCTGTGCCAGAGCCCCTCCCAGCTGCTCACATCAGGGCCAGCCACCTTGCGCTGGAAACTGCCACGAAGACGAACTGCAGTGCAACAGATAGGCAGGCAGGCAAGGTGGGCAAAGCAGCAGACTGGCAGGCAAGGTTTTTTTCACAGACTGGTGCACACAGGGGGCAGCATCTTGCGTGATTTGAAAGGGAGTTATTTTGCCCTGAGACAATTAAAAAAAAGGCTTGATACGACTGATGATACAGTCAGACACAATGTAAGCTCACTCGTCTGTGATGGAATCTTGCATTTGCAAACTTCAAACTTGGCACCAGATGATCACCTTTTGAGGGGGACACATTTGCCATGTCACTGCTGCTGCTCCTGCTGGATGTTCCTCCACCTGCTGTTGCTGCCAGCTGCTGCTGTCGTGCCAGGCTTTTCTGCTGCTCCTGCTGCTCCCGCTGCATTGACTGAAAGATGATGTCCAGGGCTCTCCTGCGGATGCCAGCTGCCTCGCTAAATCCATCACCAGCAACCTGAGGTTGACAGCACAGAGTGTCAGACTTGTTTGTACCATGTCCACACGCCTTGCCAAGTGCTTGCTGTGCCTGATGTCCACTGTCAGGCCGGTCACCTGCAGCTATCTGCAGCTGTGGGGGCCAAAAGACCACCTGCTGTGGACCAAGTGCGCCACAGACAGAATTACAATCACAACCCTCCTCTGTCCTGCAGCATGTGGGTAACCCTCAACTCCTGGCTCAACTACCCTCCTTGAACTCTACAAGGGCACAAGGTCCACTGATTTGACCCAGTCTGCCCTGCCTCAACGCCCTGTAGAGCCCTTGCCCAATCCCATAGAAGTAAATCAGTGAGCTCTGACCAACTTATGCCTCTGAATAGCTGCTAACATAAACAGCTTCCTGATCTGAGTGACTTACGATTCTGAAGAGTCTCCAGCGGACCTCCTCCAGCACTGCTGAACTAAAGCTCTCTTTCACTGGACTGAACTGACGCAGGCGCTCAGCAGCATCGATCAAGGAGGATAGCAACTGCAGAGGCAGCACAGGCAGCAGCAGAGGAAGGAGAGTTAGCTAGGGTGTGTAATGCCGACAGGTGCTGTGTACTTCAGAGACATGGGGAGACCTTTGTGATGATATTCTTTTCCAGCTGGCAGCCTGAACAGCCTTGGTGTCTTATGTGAAATACACAGACATTAAGCGAATGAGGTGCAGAATGTGTATTGCTACTTTACTGCTGCTCAGGAGACGGGCTGTGTATGTGGCTGCTGTGGTGCAACGGTGCAAAGCACTACATGATGTAAGTGAAGTTGAGATGCAAAGCTGCTGCTGCTGTTGGCCGCTGCACATGCGTTGAGGCACTTACAGCAAAGAGTTCCTCCAGCTGTTGGTGCCGGGAGTGGCCACTGTAGCAGATGAGGCATGCGGCAGCATTGGCTGGTCAGTTGCTGGTGTAGGTTGTTGTTTACATGTATCAAGACCAGTGAGGCATGTTGAATATAGAACTGCAGGACACCCGCAGGAATCTGCTGCTGCTGGGTGTATTGACAATAAACCACCCATGAACGTGTCTGCTACTCTGCTATCTGAACTCTGCTTGTGTACCGCCAAGGCTGATGAGCTGCACGGGTCCCATCATGGCTGCTAAAACCTGACAGATATAAGGGAGCCAGAGCAACGGCAGTTGGATGCTCTAGTGCTGTTTACTGCTTGCCTGTTGAGTGCCAGTGCCAACTGGTCCTTGAAACAATGAAGTGCAATGCGAAGCTCTTCTCGTCCACCTTTGGACAGCACAAGCTTCAGCATCCCTGAGGTTCACAGAAGCAGTGAGATGCAGCAGGACAGCAGTTCATTCCCCATATCAGTTGACACAGCTGCAGCCATGCCTGGTGGAGCTGGAGCCCTCTTACAATAGCTGTTTTATTAGCAGGTAACGAGGTATCTTGTGGAGTTTCCGTTGTCGGTTGACGCGTTCAGCAATCATTGCTGCATGAAAGGCACATGTAGCAGTTGACCTGATAAGCAGCTGCATATAGAAGCTTCAAGCCCGCGAGTGCTGCTTACCCATCAGGGCGTCAGCGCCTCCCTTGGCATTTATGCTGATGGACCTGCCATAGGCCCTGCTTTTGTACTGACGGAAGAACTCTGCCACATATTCAACGACTGTGACCTGCACTGGGGTCTGCATCCCGCTGTAGGGACCCGATGATGCTTTGCAGCTGCTTGCTGATTGTTTGGTCGAGTTCCACACGCTCCAATGAGCATATGACGGTCACGTCAAGCAAGCGCGGCGTCCAAGGCGTTTGGCAAGGTCACTTCCAATCAAGCGTTGTGCTTACGGCACTACTGCAACAAAAGCTTGTATGAAATTGTATTATGCATCGTATATTGGCATTTATCAGGCTTATGTTGGTCTCTTTTTGCATGTCTGCCTGCGTTTGTACTGTACGAGGCTCATGAGACGTTGTCATGCACGAACCATCTGTCGTAGTGCTGCAATCATGGTCGCTGATGGGGCGTTGCAACAGCTCGCCATTGCAGGCTGCTTGCACATGAGTCCACAGTTCAAATAACAGGATGCCTGATTGTACAGCAAGCGGCGGGGCATATCGTGCATTCATCATGTCAATTGTTGTCCGCCATCATCTGCCTTGTGATGGCCTGGAAAGCATCCTGCAGGTTCGACCGTGCTGCGAAAGGCCGGGTGCATTTCTAAAAGTACTGATGCAAGATTACCAGCGAGGTCATCGCTTGAAAATATACTCTTACGACCAATGAGGCAACTTGCACTCTTATGCGCGTTGACCCGTTGCCGTACTGATGGCCTGCTGTGCTTGCCGTTTCGCCCAGCTGGATTGGGCGCACCCAGCCACCAGACACGTACCAAAGCAGACTCTGCAGATCCACAGAGTGCTTGTAGGCTATCAATCCTGTACACGCCGGTCCATTGACCAGCCATCATCGCGATTGGTTGGGCTAGGCCACAGAAACAGCAGTAGAGGCAGCAGGAGCCAGGATGTCCTCCAACAGATTGTGCCAAAAGCACTACCAGCCAGTATTGCTGACGCGCTGGACTTCGGTGTGGTCAGCGCAGCAACACACGCCTCATTCAAGCTGCTCTTCCTTTGTGGTGTGGTTGCTTGGCTCAGTGACCATGGCATGATTCCCGCCAATGCATCCCAAGTTATGTCAAAGGTGGGTGCACAGTAAGTCTAAGCCTGCAAGAGCTGAATACGAGCAGCGGATATCCTGTTACTTGTTTGTATCATTTATATAACTGTAGCTAGACACTGCACAGAGCAGGTTGCCATGATTCTGGTCCACATGACCATAAGAAGCAACCACCGGCAGGAGACCTAGCAACGCCCGCCTGCTATCCGACTCACCCATAGGACAGCAGCCGTGCTACCTTTCCATCATCAGCAACAACAAGCAACAACAGCAGCAACAGTCAGCAGTGACACCCCCACTGCAGGAGCAGGAGCAGCAGTTCTCAGCCATGGAATGAAGCCACGTCATGCAGGTGTCCTTCGGTAACATAGGCCCGTGTACCTCGTACACCAATCTCTCTGAACCATCCAATGGCACACCAACCACTATAAAGCAGTCTGCTGCAGCAAGCATGGCATCACATTCCTTCACGGCACTGTAATATGTGCTGCTCCTTCAGGTTGCTTTCAGCCTAACAATACCAGCCATGCTCCTCGTCAGCACAACCAAAACGCTAACCAACACACAATCAACCAACCTCATGGCAATACCAGTTGTAGCAGTAGCTCAAATCGTCATTGGAGCAGCGTTTGGCCGCTGGGCAGCAGCAGCAGTTGAAGGGCGGCTGTGGTTGACCAGGGCATTGCTCCGCTGGGGTGATCTGAGCCCAACGCCATCAGCAGCAGCCATTGCAGCAAGCACAGCAGCAGCTCTCCGAGCACCTATGGTAAGCGGCATATTTGCAGCAGTCACCTTTGCAGCGTTCCAGTGCCTCAGCACTCCCTTGGAAGTGCGACGTATCAACTGTTTATTGGAATCTCAATTTCCTCAGTTGCGATGAACACCCCGCAGCTGCACTCATAGCCAGCAGAAATAGTCAGTGGTTATGGGTGGTGCTCACCCCATTGCCAGTGTGCATCGCATCATGTTGTTCCCAAACTGCTCTGGCCTCCTGAAAATACCAACCAGACAGCTGCAGGCATGGCCTTCATCATCAGGAAAACAATAACTGCACCTGTCTGTGTTGGTGTTGGCAGGTGGCAGCTGCAGGGACATTCTGTAAATCCTCAAGGCCCCAGTCACTGCTTTCAGTCATCATCTGATGCTGCAGAAGCATGTGTCTGATGACTCACACATCACAACACACCCAGTGATGATGCGTGACCTCTCCACTGCCACTGTCAACAGGCTGCTCCTGCCCTACTCCCCAAGGACAAAGGCTACCCTGATGAGCTCCCCCAGCTCACACAGCTTGCTTGCAGCTTTGGCAACACAGTGACTCTGCCCATGATGTACCTGATGACCATGCTGCCAGCAGCAGATGCCAGCAAAGCAATCGGCTTCATGTCGCTGTTTCATGCTGCCTGGTCACCGTGCCTGTGGCTGTTTGGGTACAGCAGCATAACAAGTAAACCTCAGGCAGGGCCCAAGAGGCGGAGGCAAGGTGAGGGCTGTTGTTTTGTCTGTTGCAATGCTGTTGCGGCTTCTGAAAGCTCAAACAATATCTGAAATGGCACAAGGGGCTCTGGAATGCTAGGCAGGCGTTTCCTGTCCAGCTCACACATGCAAGCCTTCATGCCGCATTTTCATGTTTCCGTGCACAGGCGTCATATCACAACTCGCGTTCTTCTGGAAGCGCCTCACCACAGCAATCACCACCAGCAGCAGCAGCAGCATCCAATCTAGCACCAGCAGCAGTGTCAGCAGCAGCAGTGGCAGTCTACCGCCCCCAAGCAGCCAGCCTGCTGTGTTGGTGACAAAGCAGCTACCCGCGTCCTCAGCAACAGGTGGTGGTTCAAGTGGACGCGCGGTCTATGCTGTGGCATCTGAGGATGAAGATGTGGTAAAGAGTTATGAAGAGACTCCTGCTGAAGCCCTGTTCAAAAGGGTTTGGGCAGTTGTACAGGCAGTTATAGGAATGGGCGTAGTGCAGAAGATTAGGCAGGCAGTTAATCCGCCAGTGGCAGCAGTCATAGCAGGTAGGGTGATGAAGACCGTCATCAAGCTCAAGTTATTGCTATATTGCTAAATAATATTACTGCCTATGTGTGATTGCACAAGGTGAGCTGCTACCCAAGCTGTCAAGCAGGTCGTGCTGACAAGTACATGTTACAATTCCAATATCTGCCCGCATGCCTCACACACACGACAAGTATTGGGCACATGCACAGGTGGCTGTGCTGCTTGTACTGCTTGCAGGTGTCCTCCTGGGCCTGAGTCCTGCAGGCCACATCCTCTGTGACTCAACGGCAGCAGCAGCATTTGTGTCAGAGCACACTGCCACAGCATTCACAGCTTGGGAGCTCAGCGTGTTACTTGGCTTGTTACGCTGCTGCTGGGAGACTGTTGAGCTTCTGGCATCTGGAACCCTGGCTCTTCAAGCCATTGTGTTGGCAGCATCTCTCTTTGGCCCAAGGCCTGGCAACAGCAGCAGCAATGGCAGCAGTGACACTAGGGATGGACCTGTCAAAGGTTACGGCACTGATCTGGATCAGGGTTTTGGCAGCGATGAGAATGCAGGAAGCCCGGCGCTGAGCGGCACTGTAGAGGTTGAATCCCCAGGGGGTGATACTCTAGCTTTTGAAGGTTTGGCCAGGGAGGCTGGGCCCAGGGGTAGCAGCAGTAATACTGCCGGTCAGTACTTGATCACACAGCAGGGCTCAGGCAGCAGCAGCAGTAATGCTGGCTTTAGCATGCCACCTGTAGCAGGGATCAATGTGACGCACAAATCAGCAAGGACAGCAGATGATGCAAGCACATCTGTCATCTCGCAGCTAACACCCCAGGCAGCCTGGGAGTGGCGAGCCATGATATCTGTTGCTGTTGTGCGTTTTGTTCTGCTGCCGTGTACTACTACAGCCCTCATGTTGGCAGCAGTGAGGCTTGAACTTTTGCCGCCAGATCCTATCTGTGTATTCATGCTACTGTTGCAGAGCTGTATGCCACCAGCTCAGAACCTGGTGTTGATGATGCAGCTGCAACAGAGTACTGCTGCGCTTGCACCAGCTACTGCAAGGTTGTTGCTGCAGATGTATACACTGGCCGTTGTACCTGTCACGCTCTGGGTGTCTGTGTTTGCAAAGCTTGTGTTAGTGTAACAGCTTGAAGCGCTGGTACGCTGTTAACCCGCCCAACTACTAGTAGTACAACGTGCAGACAAGCTTGCTTTGCAAGTTTTGGGCCGGCTGGAGTGTTCTGATGATCAGGGCGGCTATGTACTTTGTCAACTCGGCAAAGAGCACTGCTGTTTGAACTTAGCCTTTGAGTTCCGTATGAGGGACGTGACAGGCGCTTCTTACCGGATACCCGTCTGGATTAGGAATCCACATATTATCTACCTGTCCAAAATCCAATTACAGATATCGGAGGCACTCTGGAGATCCCAAATCCGATTCCGATTCTTGGCACAGACGTGCTTCCGATGACGATTCTGTCTGAATTCCTGTCGGAACTTGTCCGATACGATGTCTGAAGAACCAGCGCCGGCTCACCTAGCAAGCTGACGCCAGCTTCTTATGCCAATTCCAGGGCATTCAATGAAGCGGCGTGTAGGAAGTGGGAAGCTCTTCTGGTGGACAAACGGCGCATATTGTTACAGTGCTGCTTAAATTAGAGTTTGGATTACGTACGCTACAATTGCTCATATGTTTCGGCTTCCACAGCACAGTGCATGCCGAGACTGATCAACATGAGGGCTGCAAAACGACAGAATCGCGGCAGACCGCAGAGCTCCTTATGGGAGCACTTCGTGCGGCACGTCGAAGGAAGATACTACTGCAACCTCTGTTCAAATGTCTACACATCAACATATATCTACACCCACGTACGACATGAGCACCGCGATGGATATGCTAGAGTGTTTGGCATAGACATCTGGGCTGATACAGGTGCTGTTGCCGAGGAACAGATGTCAACAAGATATGACGCCAAAGACAGCAAAGTGGAGGACGTTGACGGTAATCCTAGCCACGTTGCATCCTCAGGTCCGTAAGCAGGTGTGAGACTGGCAGGTGCCACAGCAGCAGCTGACCCATCAGCTGTACACATGCCGTGCTATGTATATCTGGCAGATAATCATGCAGCTGGAGTGGATGCTGGAAACACAGCGTCAGACGTTCAGCCTGGCGGTTCAGCTGGGCACACAGCAGCGTCCAGTAGCTTAGGTGATGACAATGACAGCAATGAGGAGCCATACTGCGCCGAAGCAGAGCAAGGGTACACCGAATTTAGGTATCAGCTGTACTTAGGTGACTGGCCAGGCCCATGGGCAGCAGGTGATAGTGAGCCACTGTCAGACCTCACTGGAAGCAGTGGCACAAGCTGCAGTAACAGCGCCAGTGGCGATATTGACAGCATCAGTAACTGATGTAGCTTACATCACTCACTGAGTGATTGACGCACTGCTGGCAGCTATGTCCAAGGCAGCAGCTCCAGCAGAAGCCTTGCTTTCAATGCTGGTTCAGGCGCTGGTGGCACTCATGTCACCTATGGCAGCAATGTTCAAAATTGGTACGGCACCAGCAATGAAAGGGTTGACTGTGACAAGGACTGTGATGATGGCACTTCTGTCATCCATTAATATTGCAATATTGCTAGGACTCCTTGGTGACCTGGCCAGAGCCCTAGGGCCAAGGCCTTCTGAGAGTAATAAAGAAGAAGCACTAAGCTCAATAAGGGAGGGCACTGCGCAGTCAATGTCACGTCACCTACATGTTGTGACCGTCATACTGTGCGGCACAGTATGGCATAGTATTGTGGTCACCATTTGGAGATAGTAGCCCCAGGCAGGGTGTGCATTCTAGGCTGCGACATTGATGATCCGTTCACAGTGTTGTTTGATGATCGTGTTGACCCAGGGCCCTGCCTAGGAGTGACATCAATAGTATGGCGATAGTGTTCTGCAGAAGCTACGCATGCGACATTGGTGATCATGTTGTCTGATGATCGTATCGATCTAGGGCCCTGCCGAGGAGTGACATCCAATGATAGTATGGCACTCCATGTTGCGGGTTTATTACCTGTCAAACCACTGTCATTTTTGTAATATTACAAATTAATACACATGTCACATGGGACGTCGTTGGCACTGCCCTCATAATGAGCAACATCTTTGAGCTGTGCTGGTGCCGCCGCTGGTGCTGGCAGCACCTGCCAGGTCTTGAAGAGGAGTACCCACAGTTCGGACTTTTCGCAGCCTACCCTGCCTTTATCTTTGACCGCCTATGCTCATATGCTGCCATTCAATATTGATAGTGTCCACTCCTGGCTGTGATAGTTGACTTTGCCTTTTTTGGTGATGTTGCCAAGGCAGTAATAGTAGGTACTATTACTTTGTGATGTTGGCACCAGGTTGAGATCTGTTGCTTGTACTGCCATCCACAACTGAGTGGACTTTTGTGCCGTGGCGGCACTGCTCCCTCCTTGGGGTGGCTAAATCTTGGTGTGCCGGTGTGGTTGAGCCACCAAGTACTTCTCCCAAGGGCCTTGCGGCCGGAAAGGGTAACTTCCTTCCTTCAAATGATTTTCCTTCAATGGCATGGCAATAGTGTTTCACAGTACTAGTAGTACTACTGCTACTACTAAGTACCTCGCGGGTTTCCACCCGTGCAAGGAGCCAACTGATCAGTTGGCATCATGATGGCTCATGGGGGCACAACTAAAAAGAAACACAAATCAGACTCAATGCGGCAGAATGTCTGCAAGTTCAACTTGTAGAGTAACATCAGACTCGACCTCCAACTCAGACTCAGAATGAGGATGCAGAACATGCATATATAGGTGTGTTTGGATTGCAAATGCAACAACCAACACCAGTTAACAAATAATATGTTTACATTTTTATGTAGCCACAAGACGCTTATCCTGACCCATGAAACATGCCATTCAATTCCTCAGGGGACCTGCTGTAGTGATAGAGTATTCTGCAGGGGCAAGTAGCGAAAGCAGTTGAGCCATGCAGCAAGTTAAAACGCTATGGCATATGCGCTGACATGCGTTGGGGGTGCCACCCTGGTGTGATGCGTGTGCCTGCCTCGGCTGTCCTGGCTGTCCATCCAGCTGCCACCCACGTCCTGCACCAAGGATTACCTGTAAAAAGGAGGAGATTTGTGATGAATTATATGCAACAAACGGAGATGCAAATTGATGGGCACTCAAAAGATACATCACATTAGGTCTGTCATGACATCTGCAACAACCCCTGGGTTTGATCAGTTACTGGAGTAACTGATCAAACGTCTGACTGGGTCAAACCAACAATGACAAAACAACCATGCAATGCAGCCCCAACCCCAGCAACGTCACAAGGACATACGGAACCAGCATATCACACCTCCACCAACTCAGAATCAACAGCCCAACCTGTCCAATCCTTACTGTCAGTTTCCCAGGTGCTGCCCAACCCTGAAAGTGCCCCAAACATCCGCAGAACAGCAGATTACAATGCTGAGGGGCTGACATCACCAAAAGTGTCTGTATACAACTGTAGAAGGAGCTTCAGTCTGCACCGTAACAGGTACAAACGACGAACAAGATTCTGCATGCGTTATACCAATTGTGCGACTCCAAAACGAAGTTACTCCTTGCGATCATCAACTCCTAGAAACGATGTAGCTGTCCAATGAGGATGTTATATCCACAATGTATGAGATAAAGTGTGAGCAACATGAGCATACTACACAACAAGGAGTAACGCGGCAAGCAGCATTTGTCAAACAACAATGTTTGTGAGTCAACCACACGATCCACACTAGTGTCATCAGCAATCACAGACACCATTCCTGTGACAATGTGTACATTTATTGTTGAGAAGCTGAATGCACCATCTCCCGGGTGGGTTTTAGAACCCAAAACGGTCCTGGGTATATGCCATGAATCAAACCACTCATAAGGGTCTGGTGTTCATACAACAAATTTGCAGTGAATGGGTTAAGGCCTGAAGTGAAGTCATCCACAAAACCAACAGTGCAGCAATATATGTGCAACAAACACATAGCTGCCATGGCATGCAGAGCACGTGTGTGCCTATCCACTCCACTGCAGCACGCCCAGTGCACCTTGGTAAACGTAACACCTCTGCTACTGGGAGCTCAGTGGGTTGAGGGGGCACAACCATACCTGCTTGTGATCATGCAACAATCCAATCCACCAATTATTCCATGAACATAACGCGTATTAGAACAAGTAGTACTTAGCCATATGCACGGCCGAATTTTCGCCCATAGGTATGCCTCATGTTTGCTTGAAGACAATCCCCGTCCCCAAAACGCACATAGGAATTCTCCACTAACAATCTCACGACAGCAACAGCATGTGACTGGCTAAAAACATAAAAACATAAAAGTGCCTTTGACAAGATCTCTACCATTTCTACTATTATACATACCCTTGCCCACAGTGCTATCATAAGCTACTGCAGCACCATATCCGCAAACTGGGTCATACACTGCTGACATTTTAACATACCCTTTGCAATCATGGAAAGTGTCATGATGAACCTGCATCACCTGGTCCACACCATGCATGGTGTGGCAAGACCACACCCGATTCAATACAGCAGACAGTTCGGCAATCAAGTCAATGGCAAATCAATGTTAGTATAGCGCCGAATCACATCATATCCGTGCCACCCATGTCCAGCCTAGAACTCTTCCACAGACATGTTGCTCATGTTCAGCAGGCGCACAGCATCAACCTGTGTGGATCTAGTAGCATACCAGGGCGGGTCTGCCCAATACAGGCCTGCCTGGAGCAGAAGGCTTGCCCTCTTGGATTGCAAGTCTAAATGCAGACATTTGAAGGATGCAGTCAGCCACACAGCTGGCCGCTTTCAACCATTGCTACCACTGCATGCCAGAAAGCGCAGAGCAACTAGCTGTTTACGTAGTTTTCCCAACGCCGCCTCATAGGGTATCACCTTCATTTGCTCCAACAAAGCATCAGCATCAGCAACAGTATGATACATGTTGGCAACACCAGTCTGAGGATGCAACACAGCGTCCAACAAGGTCTGAGCAACAGTGTTGATGGTATCAGAATGATTGGCAGCACCAGCAACTTCAACACAAAACTGACCATGTAAGTACACCATCAATGCTGCAAGGAACTTGGCAAGCTCCAACACATGCAGACCCAATGACTCAATAGTAATTGACGCAGTGCATAACACAGGCCTTATTGGTCTTATTCACAAAGCATTCAATGCTGATCTTAGCATGATGCTGATCACAACTCAACCCCGACTATTCAGCACTTGAGCACTTATGACATTCGAAACACAGTTGCCAGCTGTACCGAGTACAAAGACCACTATGGTACATCTATGTACCAGATAGCTCAGATACTCCGACACAGATGGGCAATCACAGGGTTACAGAACAACCACAGATCAAGTGTCAGTATCAGGCAATCAAGGGCCCCACATGGTGTGATGCTCACAATCGTTGCAGTACGTACACACATTCCCAGGTGGACCTGAAGCTTATGGCCCCCCTTAAATCATGGCTGTTGCCCGAACTCTTAGTGCTCAAACTCATAACCGCGTGCTGCCACCCAGCTCTTCTGGTGTCCCAAGCTGCTAGCAGGCCTGAGCAACACACTTGGAGCTTTCTCCAGAGGCTGGCCCCTGCCGAGCGCACGACTCACCCAGGCTAGTGGCTTGAACAGTGCGGGGCTCTGAGCTGCAGGCTCTGCAATCCTCTGAACCAGAAGGCCCTCCAGCGCAAGCCCTGGGCCTATGCCAATGCACATGATGTTGCGGGTGATGGGGGATTCCTCAGTACCAGCACGCAACAGCTCATTGTGCAGCAGAGCAAGGTTGGATGATCCAGAACTGTTGCCGTGCTCTGCCAGGAAGTCCCAAGAGACTGCAAAAGCACTATCTTCAAGCCCCAAAGCATCAGCAGTCAGTTGAAGAACCTTGGGACCGCCAGGATGCATCGCAAACGCGGTCTGCTTGATATCAGCCCCTGGAATGCCCTTCAGCAGACGGTTTACAAGTTTTGGGACGCCCTTGCTCACTGCATTCGGCAGGTCCTTGCTGTTGTACCATGAGATGGTGCCATTGTCCCCATCCTTAATGTGAACATATTCCAGTGTGTTGGGGATGAAGGAGCTCCCAGTGCGTAAGACCTTGGCGATGGCCTCTTCTCCGCGGCGCTGATGTGTGCCAACCACCACAGCAGAAGCAGCATCCCTGCACACAGCCAGACAGTCAGGAGGTTCAGGCGGGATGCTGTGTGCATATTAAGTGAAGTGGAATCTCTCTGAGTGTGTGCAGGAAGGGGAAAAGGCGAGAGCAGCCCCAGCAAGGCCACATCAACAGAAGTCACCAGAACCATCTTTGTTGCAGCAGCTGCCATTTCTGCCAAGTTTATGGCCAGCACAGATGTGCTGACTGTTTGATCAGGCAAGCTCTGCTGACAGGGCCAGCAGTCGCCGCAAGGGTGATGTTGAGCTACCTCCACCCATCCTTATCACCCACCTGAATAGGGCACAGGAGATG
Source organism: Coelastrella sp. MACC-549 (assembly GCA_018290735.1). Lineage (NCBI taxonomy): Eukaryota > Viridiplantae > Chlorophyta > Chlorophyceae > Sphaeropleales > Scenedesmaceae > Coelastrella > Coelastrella sp. MACC-549. The sequence goes on from JABEVS010000030.1 coordinate 154,155, forward strand.
ATGCATGCACGGCTGGGCCCACTGCTGCTGTCCCACTTTGGCAGCTGGTTCTGCAGTCCACTGCGAACATCCGCCACCACCACCAGAATGCGGGCTGACGGATCTGCTGCTGCCAGCTCAGCAGCAGTACTGAGGCACCTGAAGCCTGTCAGGCAGCCCATCTGCTGAACAGCGAGGCGGCGGATGTTGGTTGGCAGGCCCATGCTGTTGATCAGGCGGTTGTCGATGGTGGGTGCATCAATGACGGCAGACATAGTGCCAAAGACGATGTGGGTGATGTCTGAGATGTTTCCACCCCAGCTGGCAATGGCTTGATCTGAGGCGCGCTTTGACATGTCCTCCTGTGGTGGCAACAAGTCAAGCAGCAACCACAGTGGTCAGGTTGGGGGCTGACAACGTGCCGGCAGGCAAGCTTATGATGCAAGGACTCTCCCTTCTCGACGCAACATCCAAGGTGAGATCACAGGCTACGTGCGCACTCACCGTGACATCCCGAATGTACTGCACAAATTCGCTGCGTGTCATGTCCTTGAACAACTCATCCTTTGGCAGGGCGCTGTTACCCCGCTTGATACCGGTGTTGGGGAAGATGCGCTGAGCAAAAGCACGGCTCTCAGCATCCATGTTATGGCGCTGCAGTGACACCGCAGGCAGGTCAAGTTGGCAGTGAGACCCTCTGGGCTTAGCACAGGCAGCTGATGAGTGTACATGCAGGTGCATTGTACGTTGCCGGCACACAACACTTATCTGCAATCAATGCACTGAATGGGAAGAACAGCGCCGTCCCGTACAGCCGCTGCACGACTTTCAGTATCGCACATCAGATCTAATGTCCATTGTGCACACAATCGGTGCTTTAGGGCTGTGCAGCTGGTGCTGGACGGCTGTGCAGCATGTTGTATAATCAACAGAAGTGCGGGCTGCGCAGGCGTACAGCGTCTGTGGCTCTGCTTCTTGCAAACGTCCGTTAACTGCTGTGTTGAGCTGGCTGGTAATATGGACAACAGGCCTGCCAGGCTCACCTTGAGAAGCGCTTCCAGAAATTCTTCTTGAGTGTAGCTGTTCTTGGGGTAAGCCTCTGCGGTCCCCAGGATCAAAGGCTCGCTGCCAGCTTTGAATGTGGGAGTGGCCATCCTCAGGTTCAACTTTTTTGGCACGACGACTGTTTTGCGATGAAGTATGACCAAACCTTTTCTTTCAGGAGGGGAGAGTTTGCAAATAGGTTTATCAAGTTGTTTGCTAAAGGCTTTGCGGACATCACTATTATACTAATGCCATCCTCGGTCACGTCTTAGAACGCTGCACACCTGTGATGTGCCCAAGGCGTAACATAACAACAGGTGCTCGTTCAGCTTGAGATCTCTCACAGGTGTGACCGAACGTTGGGTCTGCGGGTGTGCAACTCCGGCAGTCCAAACGCGAAAAGCACAGGGGTGCAGCGCTGTAGCTTATCTACACTGTTGTTGTTGTTGTTGCCTTTGGGGTTCATTTCGATAGCGCCCTACCCTGTGTTAATGTACTGCGCCGTGGTCGTCAACGGCTTGCAGCTTTACAATCAACTACTGTCAATTCAGAGCAGCATAATAAGTGAATAAATATCGCGTTTTTCACCCCCTGGATGCCCTCGCCGACTTCACACACAACTACAATGCCGACAAGTACGGCAAGATCTTATCTCTAGAGCATACTACAGAAGTCCCACAACACCCGCCACAACACATGTGACGACCTGCAGTATGTTGAGGAGCTGGTCAAGTTGCTCAACCCGAGCCGTGCAGAAACTTACGTGGACTGGATCAAGACGGGGTGGTGTCTGCGTACCATCGACTACCGCCTGAGCAGGCAGTGCTCACTGGATGTGTGGAAGGAGTTCAGCAAGCAGTCAGCAAAGTACGAGGAGAACGTCTGCCAGCGCCATGGGTGCAGTGGGAACCAGCCTGGCCTGGGGGGTTTTCTCCGGCCTGCCAGGTGTGACAGGGGCCAGGGGAGACTGCGGTGGGGTACCCCACCGCACCGCACCGGTGCGGTGGGGTGCGGTGGGGCCTTGGGGGCAGTCTCTGGGGGTCGAGGTGGGCCCTGCCAGGTGGCCCTGCCACTGCGGGCGGGTCCCTGGCAGATTGGGGTGGGGACCTGGCAGATTCCGGGAATGGGGCCAGTCTGGGGGGAGACTGGGAAAACCGCATATTCTGGGAGCTTTTCGGGTCCTGGAGGGAGGGAAGGGGGGAGACTGGGGGTTTTCGGGGGGGAGG